>OY720465.1:2887500-3097500 GCA_963082715.1 Harpalus rubripes
CACTTTGCCGTATCCGGCTGACCCGTTGTATACTTGTAAATCAACCTTAAACTTGAGCGTGTCACATAAAATAATTTAATAATTTTTTGTAAGTTGTATACTTAATTGTCTAATAAATAATTCTTTAAATATGCAATGTAGGAACCCCAAGGAACAATCCTAGCACTTTGCCGTATCCGGCTGACCCGTAGTATACTTGTAAATCAACCTTAAACTTGAGCGTGTCACATAAAATAATTTAATAATTTTTTGTAAGTTGTATACTTAATTGTCTAATATATAATTCTTTAAATATGCAATGTAGGAACCCCAAGGAACAATCCTAGCACTTTGCCGTATCTGGCTGACCCGTAGTATACTTGTAAATCAACCCTAAATTTGATCGTGTCACATGAAATAATTTAATAATTTTTCGTAAGTTGTATACTTAATTGTCTAATGAATAATTCTTTAAATATGCAATGCAGGAACCCCAAGGAACAATCCTAGCACTTTGCCGTATCCGGCTGACCTGTAGTATACTTGTAAATCAACCTTAAACTTGAGCGGTCACATAAAATAATTTAATAATTTTTTGTAAGTTGTATACTTAATTGTCTAATGAATAATTCTTTAAATATGCAATGTAGGAACCCCAGGGAACAATCCTAGCACTTTGCCGTATCCGGCTGACCCGTAGTATACTTGTAAATCAACCTTAAACTTGAGCGTGTCACATAAAATAATTTAATAATTTTTTGTAAGTTGTATACTTAATTGTCTAATACATAATTCTTTAAATATGCAATGTAGGAACCCCAAGGAACAATCCTAGCACTTTGCCGTATCCGGCTGACCCGTAGTATACTTGTAAATCAACCTTAAACTTGAGCGTGTCACATAAAATAATTTAATAATTTTTTGTAAGTTCTAGACTTAATTGTCTAACAAATAATTCTGTAAATATGCAATGTAGGAACCCCAAGGAACAATCCTAGCACTTTGCCGTATCCGGCTGACCCGTTGTATACTTGTAAATCAACCTTAAACTTGAGCGTGTCACATAAAATAATTTAATAATTTTTTGTAAGTTGTATACTTAATTGTCTAATAAATAATTCTTTAAATATGCAATGTAGGAACCCCAAGGAACAATCCTAGCACTTTGCCGTATCCGGCTGACCCGTAGTATACTTGTAAATCAACCCTAAATTTGATCGTGTCACATGAAATAATTTAATAATTTTTCGTAAGTTGTATACTTAATTGTCTAATGAATAATTCTTTAAATATGCAATGCAGGAACCCCAAGGAACAATCCTAGCACTTTGCCGTTTCCGGCTGACCCGTAGTATACTTGTACATCAACCCTAAATTTGATCATGTCACATAAAATAATTTAATAATTTTTTGTAAGTTGTATACTTAATTGGCTAATAAATAATTCTTTAAATATGCAATGTAGGAACCCCAAGGAACAATCCTAGCACTTTGCCGTATCCGGCTGACCCGTAGTTTACTTGTAAATCAACCCTAAATTTGATCGTGTCACATGAAATAATTTAATAATTTTTTGTAAGTTGTATACTTAATTGTCTAATAAATAATTCTTTAAATATGCAATGTAGGAACCCCAAGGAACAATCCTAGCACTTTGCCGTATCCGGCTGACCCGTAGTATACTTGTACATCAACCCTAAATTTGATCGTGTCACATAAAATAATTTAATAATTTTTTGTAAGTTGTATACTTAATTGTCTAATGAATAATTCTTTAAATATGCAATGTTGGAACCCCAAGGAACAATCCTAGCACTTTGCCGTATCCGGCTGACCCGTAGTATACTTGTAAATCAACCCTAAATTTGATCGTGTCACATGAAATAATTTAATAATTTTTTGTAAGTTGTATACTTAATTGTCTAATGAATAATTCTTTAAATATGCAATGTTGGAACCCCAAGGAACAATCCTAGCACTTTGCCGTATCCGGCTGAATCGTAGTATACTTGTACATCAACCCTAAATTTGATCGTGTCACATAAAATAATTTAATAATTTTTTGTAAGTTGTATACTTAATTGTCTAATAAATAATTCTTTAAATATGCAATGTAGGAACCCCAAGGAACAATCCTAGCACTTTGCCGTATCCGGCTGACCCGTAGTATACTTGTAAATCAACCCTAAATTTGATCGTGTCACATGAAATAATTTAATAATTTTTTGTAAGTTGTATACTTAATTGTCTAATGAATAATTATTTAAATATGCAATGTAGGAACCCCAAGGAACAATCCTAGCACTTTGCCGTATCCGGCTGACCCGTAGTATACTTGTACATCAACCCTAAATTTGATCGTGTCACATAAAATAATTTAATAATTTTTTGTAAGTTGTATACTTAATTGTCTAATAAATAATTCTTTAAATATGCAATGTAGGTACCCCAAGGAACAATCTTAGCACTTTGCCGTATCCGGCTGACCCGTAGTATACTTGTAAATCAACCTTAAACTTGAGCGTGTCACATAAAATAATTTAATAATTTTTTGTAAGTTGTATACTTAATTGTTTAATATATAATTCTTTAAATGTGCAATGTAGGAACCCCAAGGTACAATCCTAGCACTTTGCCGTATCCGGCTGACCCGTAGTATACTTGTAAATCAACCCTAAATTTGATCGTGTCACATGAAATAATTTAATAATTTTTTGTAAGTTGTATACTTAATTGTCTAATGAATAATTCTTTAAATATGCAATGTAGGAACCACAAGGAACAATCCTAGCACTTTGCCGTATCCGGCTGACCCGTAGTATACTTGTACATCAACCCTAAATTTGATCGTGTCACATAAAATAATTTAATAATTTTTTGTAAGTTGTATATTTAATTGTCTAATAAATAATTCTTTAAATATGCAATGTAGGAACCCCAAGGAACAATCCTAGCACTTTGCCGTATCCAAATGACCCGTAGTATACTTGTAAATCAACCCTAAATTTGATCGTGTCACATGAAATAATTTAATAATTTTTTGTAAGTTGTATACTTAATTGTCTAATGAATAATTCTTTAAATATGCAATGTAGGAACCCCAAGGAACAATCCTAACACTTTGCCGTATCCGGCTGACCCGTAGTATACTTGTACATCAACCCTAAATTTGATCGTGTCACATAAAATAATTTAATAATTTTTTGTAAGTTGTATACTTAATTGTCTAATAAATAATTCTATAAATATGCATTGTAGGATCCCTAAGGAACAATCCTAGCACTTTGCCGTATCCGGCTGGCCCGTAGTATACTTGTAAATCAACCCTAAATTTGATCGTGTCACATGAAATAATTTAATAATTTTTTGTAAGTTGTATACTTAATTGTCTAATGAATAATTCTTTAAATATGCAATGTAGAAACCCCAAGGAACAATCCTAGCACTTTGCCGTATCCGGCTGACCCGTAGTATACTTGTACATCAACCCTAAATTTGATCGTGTCACATAAAATAATTTAATAATTTTTTGTAAGTTGTATACTTAATTGTCTAATAAATAATTCTTTAAATATGCAATGTAGGAACCCCAAGGAACAATCATAGCACTTTGCTGTATCCAAATGACCCGTAGTATACTTGTAAATCAACCCTAAATTTGATCGTGTCACATGAAATAATTTAATAATTTTTTGTAAGTTGTATACTTAATTGTCTAATGAATAATTCTTTAAATATGCAATGTAGGAACCCCAAGGAACAATCCTAGCACTTTGCCGTATCCGGCTGACCCGTAGTATACTTGTACATCAACCCTAAATTTGATCGTGTCACATAAAATAATTTAATAATTTTTTGTAAGTTGTATACTTAATTGTCTAATAAATAATTCTTTAAATATGCAATCTAGGATCCCCAAGGAACAAACCTAGCACTTTGCCGTATCCGGCTGACCCGTAGTATACTTGTAAATCAACCCTAAATTTGATCGTGTCACATGAAATAAATTAATAATTTTTTGTAAGTTGTTTACTTAATTGTCTAATGAATAAATCTTTAAATATGCAATGTAGAAACCCCAAGGAACAATCCTAGCACTTTGCCGTATCCGGCTGACCCGTAGTATACTTGTACATCAACCCTAAAGTTGATCGTGTCACATAAAATAATTTAATAATTTTTTGTAAGTTGTATACTTAATTGTCTAATAAATAATTCTTTAAATATGCAATGTAGGAACCCCAAGGAACAATCCTAGCATTTTGGCGTATCCGGCTGACCCGTAGTATACTTGTAAATCAACCTTAAACTTGAGCGTGTCACATAAAATAATTTAATAATTTTTTGTAAGTTGTATACTTAATTGGCTAATGAATAATTCTTTAAATATGCAATGTAGGAACCCCAAGGAACAATCCTAGCACTTTGCCGTATCCGGCTGACCCGTAGTATACTTGTAAATCAACCTTAAACCTGAGCGTGTCACGTAAAATAATTTAATAATTTTTTTTAAGTTGTATACTTAATTGTCTAATAAATAATTCTTTAAATATGCAATGTAGGAACCCCAAGGAACAATCCTAGCACTTTGCCGTATCCGGCTGACCCGTAGTATACTTGTACATCAACCCTAAATTTGATCGTGTCACATAAAATAATTTAATAATTTTTTGTAAGTTGTATACTTAATTGTCTAATAAATAGTTCTTTAAATATGCAATGTAGGAACCCCAAGGAACAATCTTAGCACTTTGCCGTATCCGGCTGACCCGTAGTATACTTGTAAATCAACCTTAAACTTGAGCGTGTCACATAAAATAATTTAATAATTTTTTGTAAGTTGTATACTTAATTGTCTAATATATAATTCTTTAAATATGCAATGTAGGAACCCCAAGGAACAATCCTAGCACTTTGCCGTATCCGGCTGACCCGTAGTATACTTGTAAATCAACCCTAAATTTGATCGTGTCACATGAAATAATTTAATAATTTTTTGTAAGTTGTATACTTAATTGTCTAATGAATAATTCTTTAAATATGCAATGTAGGAACCACAAGGAACAATCCTAGCACTTTGCCGTATCCGACTGACCCGTAGTATACTTGTACATCAACCCTAAATTTGATCGTGTCACATAAAATAATTTAATAATTTTTTGTAAGTTGTATATTTAATTGTCTAATAAATAATTCTTTAAATATGCAATGTAGGAACCCCAAGGAACAATCCTAGCACTTTGCCGTATCCAAATGACCAGTAGTATACTTGTAAATCAACCCTAAATTTGATCGTGTCACATGAAATAATTTAATAATTTTTTGTAAGTTGTATACTTAATTGTCTAATGAATAATTCTTTAAATATGCAATGTAGGAACCCCAAGGAACAATCCTAGCACTTTGCCGTATCCAGCTGACCCGTAGTATACTTGTACATCAACCCTAAATTTGATCGTGTCACATAAAATAATTTAATAATTTTTTGTAAGTTGTATACTTAATTGTCTAATAAATAATTCTATAAATATGCAATGTAGGATCCCTAAGGAACAATCCTAGCACTTTGCCGTATCCGGCTGACCCGTAGTATACTTGTAAATCAACCCTAAATTTGATCGTGTCACATGAAATAATTTAATAATTTTTTGTAAGTTGTATACTTAATTGTCTAATGAATAATTCTTTAAATATGCAATGTAGGAACCCCAAGGAACAATCCTAGCACTTTGCCGTATCCGGCTGACCCGTAGTATACTTGTAAATCAACCCTAAATTTGATCGTGTCACATGAAATAATTTAATAATTTTTCGTAAGTTGTATACTTAATTGTCTAATGAATAATTCTTTAAATATGCAATGCAGGAACCCCAAGGAACAATCCTAGCACTTTGCCGTATCCGGCTGACCTGTAGTATACTTGTAAATCAACCTTAAACTTGAGCGGTCACATAAAATAATTTAATAATTTTTTGTAAGTTGTATACTTAATTGTCTAATGAATAATTCTTTAAATATGCAATGTAGGAACCCCAGGGAACAATCCTAGCACTTTGCCGTATCCGGCTGACCCGTAGTATACTTGTAAATCAACCTTAAACTTGAGCGTGTCACATAAAATAATTTAATAATTTTTTGTAAGTTGTATACTTAATTGTCTAATACATAATTCTTTAAATATGCAATGTAAGAACCCCAAGGAACAATCCTAGCACTTTGCCGTATCCGGCTGACCCGTAGTATACTTGTAAATCAACCTTAAACTTGAGCGTGTCACATAAAATAATTTAATAATTTTTTGTAAGTTGTATACTTAATTGTCTAACAAATAATTCTGTAAATATGCAATGTAGGAACCCCAAGGAACAATCCTAGCACTTTGCCGTATCCGGCTGACCCGTTGTATACTTGTAAATCAACCTTAAACTTGAGCGTGTCACATAAAATAATTTAATAATTTTTTGTAAGTTGTATACTTAATTGTCTAATAAATAATTCTTTAAATATGCAATGTAGGAACCCCAAGGAACAATCCTAGCACTTTGCCGTATCCGGCTGACCCGTAGTATACTTGTAAATCAACCCTAAATTTGATCGTGTCACATGAAATAATTTAATAATTTTTCGTAAGTTGTATACTTAATTGTCTAATGAATAATTCTTTAAATATGCAATGCAGGAACCCTAAGGAACAATCCTAGCACTTTGCCGTATCCGGCTGACCCGTAGTATACTTGTACATCAACCCTAAATTTGATCGTGTCACATAAAATAATTTAATAATTTTTTGTAAGTTGTATACTTAATTGTCTAATAAATAATTCTTTAAATATGCAATGTAGGAACCCCAAGGAACAATCCTAGCACTTTGCCGTATCCGGCTGACCCGTAGTTTACTTGTAAATCAACCCTAAATTTGATCGTGTCACATAAAATAATTTAATAATTTTTTGTAAGTTGTATACTTAATTGTCTAATAAATAATTCTATAAATATGCAATGTAGGATCCCTAAGGAACAATCCTAGCACTTTGCCGTATCCGGCTGACCCGTAGTATACTTGTAAATCAACCCTAAATTTGATCGTGTCACATGAAATAATTTAATAATTTTTTGTAAGTTGTATACTTAATTGTCTAATGAATAATTCTTTAAATATGCAATGTAGGAACCCCAAGGAACAATCCTAGCACTTTGCCGTATCCGGCTGACCCGTAGTATACTTGTAAATCAACCCTAAATTTGATCGTGTCACATGAAATAATTTAATAATTTTTCGTAAGTTGTATACTTAATTGTCTAATGAATAATTCTTTAAATATGCAATGCAGGAACCCCAAGGAACAATCCTAGCACTTTGCCGTATCCGGCTGACCTGTAGTATACTTGTAAATCAACCTTAAACTTGAGCGGTCACATAAAATAATTTAATAATTTTTTGTAAGTTGTATACTTAATTGTCTAATGAATAATTCTTTAAATATGCAATGTAGGAACCCCAGGGAACAATCCTAGCACTTTGCCGTATCCGGCTGACCCGTAGTATACTTGTAAATCAACCTTAAACTTGAGCGTGTCACATAAAATAATTTAATAATTTTTTGTAAGTTGTATACTTAATTGTCTAATACATAATTCTTTAAATATGCAATGTAGGAACCCCAAGGAACAATCCTAGCATTTTGCCGTATCCGGCTGACCCGTAGTATACTTGTAAATCAACCTTAAACTTGAGCGTGTCACATAAAATAATTTAATAATTTTTTGTAAGTTGTATACTTAATTGTCTAACAAATAATTCTGTAAATATGCAATGTAGGAACCCCAAGGAACAATCCTAGCACTTTGCCGTATCCGGCTGACCCGTTGTATACTTGTAAATCAACCTTAAACTTGAGCGTGTCACATAAAATAATTTAATAATTTTTTGTAAGTTGTATACTTAATTGTCTAATAAATAATTCTTTAAATATGCAATGTAGGAACCCCAAGGAACAATCCTAGCACTTTGCCGTATCCGGCTGACCCGTAGTATACTTGTAAATCAACCCTAAATTTGATCGTGTCACATGAAATAATTTAATAATTTTTCGTAAGTTGTATACTTAATTGTCTAATGAATAATTCTTTAAATATGCAATGCAGGAACCCTAAGGAACAATCCTAGCACTTTGCCGTATCCGGCTGACCCGTAGTATACTTGTACATCAACCCTAAATTTGATCGTGTCACATAAAATAATTTAATAATTTTTTGTAAGTTGTATACTTAATTGTCTAATAAATAATTCTTTAAATATGCAATGTAGGAACCCCAAGGAACAATCCTAGCACTTTGCCGTATCCGGCTGACCCGTAGTTTACTTGTAAATCAACCCTAAATTTGATCGTGTCACATGAAATAATTTAATAATTTTTTGTAAGTTGTATACTTAATTGTCTAATAAATAATTCTTTAAATATGCAATGTAGGAACCCCAAGGAACAATCCTAGCACTTTTCCGTATCCGGCTGACCCGTAGTATACTTGTACATCAACCCTAAATTTGATCGTGTCACATAAAATAATTTAATAATTTTTTGTAAGTTGTATACTTAATTGTCTAATGAATAATTCTTTAAATATGCAATGTTGGAACCCCAAGGAACAATCCTAGCACTTTGCCGTATCCGGCTGACCCGTAGTATACTTGTAAATCAACCCTAAATTTGATCGTGTCACATGAAATAATTTAATAATTTTTTGTAAGTTGTATACTTAATTGTCTAATGAATAATTCTTTAAATATGCAATGTAGGAACCCCAAGGAACAATCCTAGCACTTTGCCGTATCCGGCTGAATCCTAGTATACTTGTACATCAACCCTAAATTTGATCGTGTCACATAAAATAATTTAATAATTTTTTGTAAGTTGTATACTTAATTGTCTAATAAATAATTCTTTAAATATGCAATGTAGGAACCCCAAGGAACAATCCTAGCACTTTGCCGTATCCGGCTGACCCGTAGTATACTTGTAAATCAACCCTAAATTTGATCGTGTCACATGAAATAATTTAATAATTTTTTGTAAGTTGTATACTTAATTGTCTAATGAATAATTATTTAAATATGCAATGTAGGAACCCCAAGGAACAATCCTAGCACTTTGCCGTATCCGGCTGACCCGTAGTATACTTGTACATCAACCCTAAATTTGATCGTGTCACATAAAATAATTTAATAATTTTTTGTAAGTTGTATACTTAATTGTCTAATAAATAATTCTTTAAATATGCAATGTAGGAACCCCAAGGAACAATCTTAGCACTTTGCCGTATCCGGCTGACCCGTAGTATACTTGTAAATCAACCTTAAACTTGAGCGTGTCACATAAAATAATTTAATAATTTTTTGTAAGTTGTATACTTAATTGTCTAATATATAATTCTTTAAATATGCAATGTAGGAACCCCAAGGAACAATCCTAGCACTTTGCCGTATCCGGCTGACCCGTAGTATACTTGTAAATCAACCCTAAATTTGATCGTGTCACATGAAATAATTTAATAATTTTTCGTAAGTTGTATACTTAATTGTCTAATGAATAATTCTTTAAATATGCAATGTAGGAACCACAAGGAACAATCCTAGCACTTTGCCGTATCCGGCTGACCCGTAGTATACTTGTACATCAACCCTAAATTTGATCGTGTCACATAAAATAATTTAATAATTTTTTGTAAGTTGTATATTTAATTGTCTAATAAATAATTCTTTAAATATGCAATGTAGGAACCCCAAGGAACAATCCTAGCACTTTTCCGTATCCAAATGACCCGTAGTATACTTGTAAATCAACCCTAAATTTGATCGTGTCACATGAAATAATTTAATAATTTTTTGTAAGTTGTATACTTAATTGTCTAATGAATAATTCTTTAAATATGCAATGTAGGAACCCCAAGGAACAATCCTAGCACTTTGCCGTATCCGGCTGACCCGTAGTATACTTGTACATCAACCCTAAATTTGATCGTGTCACATAAAATAATTTAATAATTTTTTGTAAGTTGTATACTTAATTGTCTAATAAATAATTCTATAAATATGCAATGTTAGATCCCTAAGGAACAATCCTAGCACTTTGCCGTATCCGGCTGACCCGTAGTATACTTGTAAATCAACCCTAAATTTGATCGTGTCACATGAAATAATTTAATAATTTTTTGTAAGTTGTATACTTAATTGTCTAATGAATAATTCTTTAAATATGCAATGTAGAAACCCCAAGGAACAATCCTAGCACTTTGCCGTATCCGGCTGACCCGTAGTATACTTGTACATCAACCCTAAAGTTGATCGTGTCACATAAAATAATTTAATAATTTTTTGTAAGTTGTATACTTAATTGTCTAATAAATAATTCTTTAAATATGCAATGTAGGAACCCCAAGGAACAATCATAGCACTTTGCCGTATCCAAATGACCCGTAGTATACTTGTAAATCAACCCTAAATTTGATCGTGTCACATGAAATAATTTAATAATTTTTTGTAAGTTGTATACTTAATTGTCTAATGAATAATTCTTTAAATATGCAATGTAGGAACCCCAAGGAACAATCCTAGCACTTTGCCGTATCCGGCTGACCCGTAGTATACTTGTACATCAACCCTAAATTTGATCGTGTCACATAAAATATTTTAATAATTTTTTGTAAGTTGTATACTTAATTGTCTAATAAATAATTCTTTAAATATGCAATCTAGGATCCCCAAGGAACAAACCTAGCACTTTGCCGTATCCGGCTGACCCGTAGTATACTTGTAAATCAACCCTAAATTTGATCGTGTCACATGAAATAATTTAATAATTTTTTGTAAGTTGTATACTTAATTGTCTAATGAATAAATCTTTAAATATGCAATGTAGAAACCCCAAGGAACAATCCTAGCACTTTGCCGTATCCGGCTGACCCGTAGTATACTTGTACATCAACCCTAAAGTTGATCGTGTCACATAAAATAATTTAATAATTTTTTGTAAGTTGTATACTTAATTGTCTAATAAATAATTCTTTAAATATGCAATGTAGGAACCCCAAGGAACAATCCTAGCATTTTGGCGTATCCGGCTGACCCGTAGTATACTTGTAAATCAACCTTAAACTTGAGCGTGTCACATAAAATAATTTAATAATTTTTTGTAAGTTGTATACTTAATTGGCTAATGAATAATTCTTTAAATATGCAATGTAGGAACCCCAAGGAACAATCCTAGCACTTTTCCGTATCCGGCTGACCCGTAGTATACTTGTAAATCAACCTTAAACCTGAGCGTGTCACGTAAAATAATTTAATAATTTTTTTTAAGTTGTATACTTAATTGTCTAATAAATAATTCTTTAAATATGCAATGTAGGAACCCCAAGGAACAATCCTAGCACTTTGCCGTATCCGGCTGACCCGTAGTATACTTGTACATCAACCCTAAATTTGATCGTGTCACATAAAATAATTTAATAATTTTTTGTAAGTTGTATACTTAATTGTCTAATAAATAATTCTTTAAATATGCAATGTAGGAACCCCAAGGAACAATCTTAGCACTTTGCCGTATCCGGCTGACCCGTAGTATACTTGTAAATCAACCTTAAACTTGAGCGTGTCACATAAAATAATTTAATAATTTTTTGTAAGTTGTATACTTAATTGTCTAATATATAATTCTTTAAATATGCAATGTAGGAACCCCAAGGAACAATCCTAGCACTTTGCCGTATCCGGCTGACCCGTAGTATACTTGTAAATCAACCCTAAATTTGATCGTGTCACATGAAATAATTTAATAATTTTTTGTAAGTTGTATACTTAATTGTCTAATGAATAATTCTTTAAATATGCAATGTAGGAACCACAAGAAACAATCCTAGCACTTTGACGTATCCGGCTGACCCGTAGTATACTTGTACATCAACCCTAAATTTGATCGTGTCACATAAAATAATTTAATAATTTTTTGTAAGTTGTATATTTAATTGTCTAATAAATAATTCTTTAAATATGCAATGTAGGAACCCCAAGGAACAATCCTAGCACTTTGCCGTATCCAAATGACCCGTAGTATACTTGTAAATCAACCCTAAATTTGATCGTGTCACATGAAATAATTTAATAATTTTTTGTAAGTTGTATACTTAATTGTCTAATGAATAATTCTTTAAATATGCAATGTAGGAACCCCAAGGAACAATCCTAGCACTTTGCCGTATCCGGCTGACCCGTAGTATACTTGTACATCAACCCTAAATTTGATCGTGTCACATAAAATAATTTAATAATTTTTTGTAAGTTGTATACTTAATTGTCTAATAAATAATTCTATAAATATGCAATGTAGGATCCCTAAGGAACAATCCTAGCACTTTGCCGTATCCGGCTGACCCGTAGTATACTTGTAAATCAACCCTAAATTTGATCGTGTCACATGAAATAATTTAATAATTTTTTGTAAGTTGTATACTTAATTGTCTAATGAATAATTCTTTAAATATGCAATGTAGAAACCCCAAGGAACAATCCTAGCACTTTGCCGTATCCGGCTGACCCGTAGTATACTTGTACATCAACCCTAAATTTGATCGTGTCACATAAAATATTTTAATAATTTTTTGTAAGTTGTATACTTAATTGTCTAATAAATAATTCTTTAAATATGCAATCTAGGATCCCCAAGGAACAAACCTAGCACTTTGCCGTATCCGGCTGACCCGTAGTATACTTGTAAATCAACCCTAAATTTGATCGTGTCACATGAAATAATTTAATAATTTTTTGTAAGTTGTATACTTAATTGTCTAATGAATAAATCTTTAAATATGCAATGTAGAAACCCCAAGGAACAATCCTAGCACTTTGCCGTATCCGGCTGACCCGTAGTATACTTGTACATCAACCCTAAACTTGATCGTGTCACATAAAATAATTTAATAATTTTTTGTAAGTTGTATACTTAATTGTCTAATAAATAATTCTTTAAATATGCAATGTAGGAACCCCAAGGAACAATCCTAGCACTTTGGCGTATCCGGCTGACCCGTAGTATACTTGTAAATCAACCTTAAACTTGAGCGTGTCACATAAAATAATTTAATAATTTTTTGTAAGTTGTATACTTAATTGGCTAATGAATAATTCTTTAAATATGCAATGTAGGAACCCCAAGGAACAATCCTAGCACTTTGCCGTATCCGGCTGACCCGTAGTATACTTGTAAATCAACCTTAAACCTGAGCGTGTCACGTAAAATAATTTAATAATTTTTTTTAAGTTGTATACTTAATTGTCTAATAAATAATTCTTTAAATATGCAATGTAGGAACCCCAAGGAACAATCCTAGCACTTTGCCGTATCCGGCTGACCCGTAGTATACTTGTAAATCAACCTTAAACTTGAGCGTGTCACATAAAATAAATTAATAATTTTTTGTAAGTTGTATACTTAATTGTCTAATAAATAATTCTTTAAATATGCAATGCAAGAACCCCAAGGAACAATCCTAGTACTTTGCCGTATCCGGCTGACCCGTAGTATACTTGTAAATCAACCTTAAACTTGAGCGTGTCACATAAAATAATTTAATAATTTTTTGTAAGTTGTATACTTAATTGTCTAATGAATAATTCTTTAAATATGCAATGTAGGAACCCCAAGGAACAATCCTAGCACTTTGACGTATCCGGCTGACCCGCAGTATACTTGTACATCAACCCTAAATTTGATCGTGTCACATAAAATAATTTAATAATTTTTTGTAAGTTGTATACTTAATTGTCTAATGAATAATTCTTTAAATATGCAATGTAGGAACCCCAAGGAACAATCCTAGCACTTCGCCGTATCCGGCTGATCCGTAGTATACTTGTAAATCAACCCTAAATTTGATCGTATCACATAAAATAATTTAATAATTTTTTGTAAGTTGTATACTTAATTGTCTAATAAATAATTCTTTAAATATGCAATATAGGAACCCCAAGGAACAATCCTAGCACTTTGTTGTATCCGGCTGACCCGTAGTATACTTGTAAATCAACCTTAAACTTGAGCGTGTCACATAAAATAATTTAATAATTTTTTGTAAGTTGTATACTTAATTGTCTAATGAATAATTCTTTAAATATGCATTGTAGGAACCCCAAGGAACAATCCTACCACTTTGCCGTATCCGGCTGACCCGTAGTATACTTGTAAATCAACCTTAAACTTGAGCGTGTCACATAAAATAAATTAATAATTTTTTGTAAGTTGTATACTTAATTGTCTAATGAATAAATCTTTAAATATGCAATGTAGAAACCCCAAGGAACAATCCTAGCACTTTGCCGTATCCGGCTGACCCGTAGTATACTTGTACATCAACCCTAAACTTGATCGTGTCACATAAAATAATTTAATAATTTTTTGTAAGTTGTATACTTAATTGTCTAATAAATAATTCTTTAAATATGCAATGTAGGAACCCCAAGGAACAATCCTAGCACTTTGGCGTATCCGGCTGACCCGTAGTATACTTGTAAATCAACCTTAAACTTGAGCGTGTCACATAAAATAATTTAATAATTTTTTGTAAGTTGTATACTTAATTGGCTAATGAATAATTCTTTAAATATGCAATGTAGGAACCCCAAGGAACAATCCTAGCACTTTGCCGTATCCGGCTGACCCGTAGTATACTTGTAAATCAACCTTAAACCTGAGCGTGTCACGTAAAATAATTTAATAATTTTTTTTAAGTTGTATACTTAATTGTCTAATAAATAATTCTTTAAATATGCAATGTAGGAACCCCAAGGAACAATCCTAGCACTTTGCCGTATCCGGCTGACCCGTAGTATACTTGTAAATCAACCTTAAACTTGAGCGTGTCACATAAAATAAATTAATAATTTTTTGTAAGTTGTATACTTAATTGTCTAATAAATAATTCTTTAAATATGCAATGCAAGAACCCCAAGGAACAATCCTAGTACTTTGCCGTATCCGGCTGACCCGTAGTATACTTGTAAATCAACCTTAAACTTGAGCGTGTCACATAAAATAATTTAATAATTTTTTGTAAGTTGTATACTTAATTGTCTAATGAATAATTCTTTAAATATGCAATGTAGGAACCCCAAGGAACAATCCTAGCACTTTGACGTATCCGGCTGACCCGCAGTATACTTGTACATCAACCCTAAATTTGATCGTGTCACATAAAATAATTTAATAATTTTTTGTAAGTTGTATACTTAATTGTCTAATGAATAATTCTTTAAATATGCAATGTAGGAACCCCAAGGAACAATCCTAGCACTTCGCCGTATCCGGCTGATCCGTAGTATACTTGTAAATCAACCCTAAATTTGATCGTATCACATAAAATAATTTAATAATTTTTTGTAAGTTGTATACTTAATTGTCTAATGAATAATTCTTTAAATATGCATTGTAGGAACCCCAAGGAACAATCCTACCACTTTGCCGTATCCGGCTGACCCGTAGTATACTTGTAAATCAACCTTAAACTTGAGCGTGTCACATAAAATAAATTAATAATTTTTTGTAAGTTGTATACTTAATTGTCTAATGAATAATTCTTTAAGTATGCAATGTAGGAACCTCAAGGAACAATCCTAGCGCTTTGCCGTATCCGGCTGACCCGTAGTATACTTGTAAATCAACCTTAAACTTGAGCGTGTCACATAAATTAATTTAATAATTTTTTGTAAGTTGTATACTTAATTGTCTAATAAATAATTCTTTAAATATGCAATGTAGGAACCTCATCGAACAATCCTAGCACTTTTCCGTATCCGGCTGACCCGTAGTATACTTGTAAATCAACCTTAAACTTGAGCGTGTCACATAAAATAATTTAATAATATTTTGTAAGTTGTATACTTAATTGTCTAATAAATAATTCTTTAAATATGCAATGTAGGAAACCCAAGGAACAATCCTAGCACTTTGCCGTATCCGGCTGACCCGTAGTATACTTGTAAATCAACCTTAAACTTGAGCGTGTCACATAAAATAATTTAATAATTTTTTGTAAGTTCTATACTTCATTGTCTAATAAATAATTCTTTAAATATACAATGTAGGAACCCCAAGGAACAATCCTAGCTTTTTGCCGTATCCGGCTAACCCGTAGTATACTTGTAAATCAGCCTTAAACTTGAGCGTGTCACATAAAATGATTTAATAATTTTTTGTAAGTTGTATACTTAATTGTCTAATGAATAATTCTTTAAATATGCAATGTAGGAACCCCAAGGAACAATCCTAGCACTTTGCCGTATCGGGCTGACCCGTAGTATACTTGTACATCAACCCTAAATTTGGTCGTGTCACATAAAATAATTTAATAATTTTTTGTAAGTTGTATACTTTATTGTCTAATAAATAATTCTTTAAATATGCAATGTAGGATCCCCAAGGAACAATCCTAGCACTTTGCCGTATCCGGCTGACCCGTAGTATACTTGTAAATCAACCTTAAACTTGAGCGTGTCACATAAAATAATTTAATAAATTTTTGTAAGTTGTATACTTAATTGTCTAATGAATAATTCTTTAAATATGCAATGTAAGAACTCCAAGGAAAAATCCTAGCACTTTGCCGTATCCGGCTGACCCGTAGTATACTTGTACATCAACCCTAAATTTGATCGTGTCACATAAAATAATTTAATAATTTTTTGTAAGTTGTATACTTAATTGTCTAATGAATAATTCTTTAAATATGCAATATAGGAACCCCAAGGAACAATCCTAGCACTTTGCCGTATCCGGCTGACCTGTAGTATACTTGTACATCAACCCTAAATTTGATCGTGTCACATAAAATAATTTAATAATTTTTTGTAAGTTGTATACTTAATTGTCTAATGAATAATTCTTTAAATATGCAATGTAGGAACCTCAACGAACAATCCTAGCACTTTGCCGTATCCGGCTGACCCGTAGTATACTTGTAAATCAACCTTAAACTTGAGCGTGTCACATAAAATAATTTAATAATTTTTTGTAAGTTGTATACTTAATTGTCTAATAAATAATTCTTTAAATATGCAATGTAGGAAACCCAAGGAACAATCCTAGCACTTTGCCGTATCCGGCTGACCCGTAGTATACTTGTAAATCAACCTTAAACTTGAGCGTGTCACATAAAATAATTTAATAATTTTTTGTAAGTTCTATACTTCATTGTCTAATAAATAATTCTTTAACTATACAATGTAGGAACCCCAAGGAACAATCCTAGCTTTTTTCCGTATCCGGCTAACCCGTAGTATACTTGTAAATCAGCCTTAAACTTGAGCGTGTCACATAAAATGATTTAATAATTTTTTGTAAGTTGTATACTTAATTGTCTAATGAATAATTCTTTAAATATGCAATGTAGGAACCCCAAGGAACAATCCTAGCACTTTGCCGTATCGGGCTGACCCGTAGTATACTTGTACATCAACCCTAAATTTGGTCGTGTCACATAAAATAATTTAATAATTTTTTGTAAGTTGTATACTTTATTGTCTAATAAATAATTCTTTAAATATGCAATTTTGGATCCCCAAGGAACAATCCTAGCACTTTGCCGTATCCGGCTGACCCGTAGTATACTTGTAAATCAACCTTAAACTTGAGCGTGTCACATAAAATAATTTAATAAATTTTTGTAAGTTGTATACTTAATTGTCTAATGAATAATTCTTTAAATATGCAATATAGGAACCCCAAGGAACAATCCTAGCACTTTGCCGTATCCGGCTGACCCGTAGTATACTTGTACATCAACCCTAAATTTGATCGTGTCACATAAAATAATTTAATAATTTTTTGTAAGTTGTATACTTAATTGTCTAATGAATAATTCTTTAAATATGCAATGTAAGAACTCCAAGGAACAATCCTAGCACTTTGCCGTATCCGGCTGACCCGTAGTATACTTGTACATCAACCCTAAATTTGATCGTGTCACATAAAATAATTTAATAATTTTTTGTAAGTTGTATACTAAATTGTCTAATGGATAATTCTTTAAATATGAAATGTAGGAACTCCAAGGAACAATCCTAGCATTTTGCCGTATCCGGCTGACCCGTAGTATACTTGTAAATCAACCCTAAATTTGATCGTGTCACATGAAATAAATTAATAATTTTTTGTAAGTTGTATACTTAATTGTCGAATGAATAATTCTTTAAATATGCAATGTAGGAACCCCAAGGAACAATCCTAGTTATTTGCCGTATCCGGCTGACCCGTAGTATACTTGTACATCAAACCTAAATTTGATCGTGTCACATAAAATAATTTAATAATTTTTTGTAAGTTGTATACTTAATTGTCTAATAAATAATTCTTTAAATATGCAATGTAGGAACCCCAAGGAACAATCTTAGCACTTTGCCGTATCCGACTGACCCGTAGTATACTTGTAAATCAACCTTAAACTTGTGCGTGTCACATAAAATAATTTAATAATTTTTTGTAAGTTGTATACTTAATTGTCTAATATCTAATTCTTTAAATATGCAATGTAGGAACCCCAAGGAACAATCCTAGCACTTTGCCGTATCCGGCTGACCCGTAGTATACTTGTAAATCAACCTTAAACTTGAGCGTGTCACATAAAATAATTTAATAAATTTTTGTAAGTTGTATACTTAATTGTCTAATGAATAATTCTTTAAATATGCAATATAGGAACCCCAAGGAACAATCCTAGCACTTTGCCGTATCCGGCTGACCCGTAGTATACTTGTACATCAACCCTAAATTTGATCGTGTCACATAAAATAATTTAATAATTTTTTGTAAGTTGTATACTTAATTGTCTAATGAATAATTCTTTAAATATGCAATGTAGGAACCTCAACGAACAATCCTAGCACTTTGCCGTATCCGGCTGACCCGTAGTATACTTGTAAATCAACCTTAAACTTGAGCGTGTCACATAAAATAATTTAATAATTTTTTGTAAGTTGTATACTTAATTGTCTAATAATTAATTCTTTAAATATGCAATGTAGGAAACCCAAGGAACAATCCTAGCACTTTGCCGTATCCGGCTGACCCGTAGTATACTTGTAAATCAACCTTAAACTTGAGCGTGTCACATAAAATAATTTAATAATTTTTTGTAAGTTCTATACTTCATTGTCTAATAAATAATTCTTTAACTATACAATGTAGGAACCCCAAGGAACAATCCTAGCTTTTTGCCGTATCCGGATAACCCGTAGTATACTTGTAAATCAGCCTTAAACTTGAGCGTGTCACATAAAATGATTTAATAATTTTTTGTAAGTTGTATACTTAATTGTCTAATGAATAATTCTTTAAATATGCAATGTAGGAACCCCAAGGAACAATCCTAGCACTTTGCCGTATCGGGCTGACCCGTAGTATACTTGTACATCAACCCTAAATTTGGTCGTGTCACATAAATTATTTAATAATTTTTTGTAAGTTGTATACTTTATTGTCTAATAAATAATTCTTTAAATATGCAATGTTGGATCCCCAAGGAACAATCCTAGCACTTTGCCGTATCCGGCTGACCCGTAGTATACTTGTAAATCAACCTTAAACTTGAGCGTGTCACATAAAATAATTTAATAAATTTTTGTAAGTTGTATACTTAATTGTCTAATGAATAATTCTTTAAATATGCAATATAGGAACCCCAAGGAACAATCCTAGCACTTTGCCGTATCCGGCTGACCCGTAGTATAATTGTACATCAACCCTAAATTTGATCGTGTCACATAAAATAATTTAATAATTTTTTGTAAGTTGTATACTTAATTGTCTAATGAATAATTCTTTAAATATGCAATGTAAGAACTCCAAGGAACAATCCTAGCACTTTGCCGTATCCGGCTGACCCGTAGTATACTTGTACATCAACCCTAAATTTGATCGTGTCACATAAAATAATTTAATAATTTTTTGTAAGTTGTATACTTAATTGTCTAATGGATAATTCTTTAAATATGCAATGTAGGAACTCCAAGGAACAATCCTAGCATTTTGCCGTATCCGGCTGACCCGTAGTATACTTGTAAATCAACCCTAAATTTGATCGTGTCACATGAAATAAATTAATAATTTTTTGTAAGTTGTATACTTAATTGTCGAATGAATAATTCTTTAAATATGCAATGTAGGAACCCCAAGGAACAATCCTAGTACTTTGCCGTATCCGGCTGACCCGTAGTATACTTGTACATCAACCCTAAATTTGATCGTGTCACATAAAATAATTTAATAATTTTTTGTAAGTTGTATACTTAATTGTCTAATAAATAATTCTTTAAATATGCAATGTAGGAACCCCAAGGAACAATCTTAGCACTTTGCCGTATCCGACTGACCCGTAGTATACTTGTAAATCAACCTTAAACTTGTGCGTGTCACATAAAATAATTTAATAATTTTTTGTAAGTTGTATACTTAATTTTCTAATATATAATTCTTTAAATATGCAATGTAGGAACCCCAAGGAACAATCCTAGCACTTTGCCGTATCCGGCTGACCCGTAGTATACTTGTAAATCAACCTTAAACTTGAGCGTGTCACATAAAATAATTTAATAAATTTTTGTAAGTTGTATACTTAATTGTCTAATGAATAATTCTTTAAATATGCAATATAGGAACCCCAAGGAACAATCCTAGCACTTTGCCGTATCCGGCTGACCCGTAGTATACTTGTATATCAACCCTAAATTTGATCGTGTCACATAAAATAATTTAATAATTTTTTGTAAGTTGTATACTTAATTGTCTAATGAATAATTCTTTAAATATGCAATGTAAGAACTCCAAGGAACAATCCTAGCACTTTGCCGTATCCGGCTGACCCGTAGTATACTTGTACATCAACCCTAAATTTGATCGTGTCACATAAAATAATTTAATAATTTTTTGTAAGTTGTATACTTAATTGTCTAATGGATAATTCTTTAAATATGCAATGTAGGAACTCCAAGGAACAATCCTAGCATTTTGCCGTATCCGGCTGACCCGTAGTATACTTGTAAATCAACCCTAAATTTGATCGTGTCACATGAAATAAATTAATAATTTTTTGTAAGTTGTATACTTAATTGTCGAATGAATAATTCTTTAAATATGCAATGTAGGAACCCCAAGGAACAATCCTAGCACTTTGCCGTATCCGGCTGACCCGTAGTATACTTGTACATCAACCCTAAATTTGATCGTGTCACATAAAATAATTTAATAATTTTTTGTAAGTTGTATACTTAATTGTCTAATAAATAATTCTTTAAATATGCAATGTAGGAACCCCAAGGAACAATCTTAGCACTTTGCCGTATCCGACTGACCCGTAGTATACTTGTAAATCAACCTTAAACTTGTGCGTGTCACATAAAATAATTTAATAATTTTTTGTAAGTTGTATACTTAATTGTCTAATATATAATTCTTTAAATATGCAATGTAGGAACCCCAAGGAACAATCCTAGCACTTTGCCGTATCCGGCTGACCCGTAGTATACTTGTAAATCAACCCTAAATTTGATCGTGTCACATGAAATAATTTAATAATTTTTTGTAAGTTGTATACTTAATTGTCTAATGAATAATTCTTTAAAAATGCAATGTAGGAACCCCAAGGAACAATCCTAGCACTTTGCCGTATCCGGCTGACCCGTAGTATACTTGTACATCAACCCTAAATTTGATCGTGTCACATGAAATAATTTAATAATTTTTTTTAAGTTGTATACTTAATTGTCTAATGAATAATTCTTTAAATATGCAATGTAGGAACCCCAAGGAACAATCCTAGCACTTTGCCGTATCCGGCTGACCCGTAGTATACTTGTACATCAACCCTAAATTTGATCGTGTCACATAAAATAATTTAATAATTTTTTGTAAGTTGTATACTTAATTGTCTAATAAATAATTCTCTAAATATGCAATGTAGGATCCCCAGGGAACAATCCTAGCACTTTGCCGTATCCGGCTGACCCGTAGTATACTTGTAAATCAACCCTAAATTTGATCGTGTCACGTGAAATAATTTAATAATTTTTTGTAAGTTGTATACTTAATTGTCTTATGAATAATTCTTTAAATATGCAATGTAGAAACCCCAAGGAACAATCCTAGCACTTTGCCGTATCCGGCTGACCCGTAGTATACTTGTAAATACACCCTAAAGTTGATCGTGTCACATAAAATAATTTAATAATTTTTTGTAAGTTGTATACTTAATTGTCTAATAAATAATTCTTTAAATATGCAATGTAGGAACCCCAAGGTACAATCTTAGCACTTTGCCGTATCCGGCTGACCCGTAGTATACTTGTAAATCAACCTTAAACTTGAGCGTGTCACATAAAATAAATTAATAATTTTTTGTAAGTTGTATACTTAATTGGCTAATGAATAATTCTTTAAATATGCAATGTAGGAACCCCAAGGAACAATCCTAGCATTTTGCCGTATCCGGCTGACCCGTAGTATACTTGTAAATCAACCTTAAACCTGAGCGTGTCACGTAAAATAATTTAATAATTTTTTGTAAGTTGTATACTTAATTGTCTAATAAATAATTCTGTAAATATGCAATGTAGGAACCCCAAGGAACAATCCTAGCACTTTGTCGAATCCGGCTGACCCGTAGTATACTTGTAAATCAACCCTAAATTTGATCGTGTCACATGAAATAATTTAATAATTTTTTGTAAGTTGTATACTTAATTGTCTAATGAATAATTCTTTAAATATGCAATGTAGGAACCCCAAGGAACAATCCTAGCACTTTGCCGTATCCGGCTGACCCGTAGTATACTTGTACATCAACCCTAAATTTGATCGTGTCACATAAAATAATTTAATAATTTTTTGTAAGTTGTATACTTAATTGTCTAATGAATAATTCTTTAAATATGCAATGTAGGAACCCCAAGGAACAATCCTAGCACTTTGCCGTATCCGGCTGATACGTAGTATAATTGTAAATCAACCTTAAACTTGAGCGTGTCACATAAAATAAATTAATAATTTTTTGTAAGTTGTATACTTAATTGTCTAATGAATAATTCTATAAATATGCAATGTAGGAACCCCAAGGAACAATCCTAGCACTTTGCCGTATCCGGCTGACCCGTAGTATACTTGTACATCAACCCTAAATTTGATCGTGTCACATAAAATAATTTAATAATTTTTTGTAAGTTGTATACTTAATTGTCTAATAAATAATTCTTTAAATATGCAATGTAGGATCCCCAAGGAACAATCCTAGAACTTTGCCGTATCCGGCTGGCCCGTAGTATACTTGTAAATCAACCTTAAACTTGAGCGTGTCACATAAAATAATTTAATCATTTTTTGTAAGTTGTATACTTAATTTTCTAATGAATAATTCTTTAAATATGCAATGTAGGAACCCCAAGGAACAATCCTAGCACTTTGCCGTATCCGGCTGACCCGTAGTATACTTGTAAATCAACCTTAAACTTGAGCGTGTCACATAAAATAAATTAATAATTTTTTGTAAGTTGTATACTTAATTGTCTAATGAATAATTCTATAAATATGCAATGTAGGAACCCCAAGGAACAATCCTAGCACTTTGCCGTATCCGGCTGACCCGTAGTATACTTGTACATCAACCCTAAATTTGATCGTGTCACATAAAATAATTTAATAATTTTTTGTAAGTTGTATACTTAATTGTCTAATAAATAATTCTTTAAATATGCAATGTAGGATCCCCAAGGAACAATCCTAGAACTTTGCCGTATCCGGCTGGCCCGTAGTATACTTGTAAATCAACCTTAAACTTGAGCGTGTCACATAAAATAATTTAATCATTTTTTGTAAGTTGTATACTTAATTTTCTAATGAATTGTTCTTTAAATATGCAATGTAGGAACCCCAAGGAACAATCCTAGCACTTTCCCGTATCCGGCTGAGCCGTAGTATACTTGTACATCAACCCTAAATTTGATCGTGTCACATAAAATAATTTAATAATTTTTTGTAAGTTGTATACTTAATTGTCTAATAAATAATTCTTTAAATATGCAATGTAGGAACCCCAAGGACCAAACCTAGCACTTTGCCGTATACGGCTGACCCGTAGTATACTTGTAAATCAACCCTAAATTTGATCGTGTCACAAAATAATTTAATATTTTTTTGTAAGTTGTATACTAAATTGTCTAATGAATAATTCCTTAAGTATACAATGTAGGAACCCCAAGGAACAATCCTAGCACTTTGCCGTATCCGGCTGACCCGTAGTATACTTGTAAATCAACCCTAAATTTGATCGTGTCACATGAAATAATTTAATAATTTTTTGTAAGTTGTATACTTAATTGTCTAATAAATAATTCTTTAAATATGCAATGTAGGATCCCCAAGGAACAATCCTAGCACTTTGCCGTATCCGGCTGACCCGTAGTATACTTGTAAATCAACCTTAAACTTGAGCGTGTCACATAAAATAAATTAATAATTTTTTGTAAGTTGTATACTTAATTGTCTAATAAATAATTCTTTAAATATGCAATGCAAGAACCCCAAGGAACAATCCTAGTACTTTGCCGTATCCGGCTGACCCGTAGTATACTTGTAAATCAACCTTAAACTTGAGCGTGTCACATAAAATAATTTAATAATTTTTTGTAAGTTGTATACTTAATTGTCTAATGAATAATTCTTTAAATATGCAATGTAGGAACCCCAAGGAACAATCCTAGCACTTTGACGTATCCGGCTGACCCGCAGTATACTTGTACATCAACCCTAAATTTGATCGTGTCACATAAAATAATTTAATAATTTTTTGTAAGTTGTATACTTAATTGTCTAATGAATAATTCTTTAAATATGCAATGTAGGAACCCCAAGGAACAATCCTAGCACTTCGCCGTATCCGGCTGATCCGTAGTATACTTGTAAATCAACCCTAAATTTGATCGTATCACATAAAATAATTTAATAATTTTTTGTAAGTTGTATACTTAATTGTCTAATAAATAATTCTTTAAATATGCAATATAGGAACCCCAAGGAACAATCCTAGCACTTTGTTGTATCCGGCTGACCCGTAGTATACTTGTAAATCAACCTTAAACTTGAGCGTGTCACATAAAATAATTTAATAATTTTTTGTAAGTTGTATACTTAATTGTCTAATGAATAATTCTTTAAATATGCATTGTAGGAACCCCAAGGAACAATCCTACCACTTTGCCGTATCCGGCTGACCCGTAGTATACTTGTAAATCAACCTTAAACTTGAGCGTGTCACATAAAATAAATTAATAATTTTTTGTAAGTTGTATACTTAATTGTCTAATGAATAATTCTTTAAGTATGCAATGTAGGAACCTCAAGGAACAATCCTAGCGCTTTGCCGTATCCGGCTGACCCGTAGTATACTTGTAAATCAACCTTAAACTTGAGCGTGTCACATAAATTAATTTAATAATTTTTTGTAAGTTGTATACTTAATTGTCTAATAAATAATTCTTTAAATATGCAATGTAGGAACCTCATCGAACAATCCTAGCACTTTTCCGTATCCGGCTGACCCGTAGTATACTTGTAAATCAACCTTAAACTTGAGCGTGTCACATAAAATAATTTAATAATATTTTGTAAGTTGTATACTTAATTGTCTAATAAATAATTCTTTAAATATGCAATGTAGGAAACCCAAGGAACAATCCTAGCACTTTGCCGTATCCGGCTGACCCGTAGTATACTTGTAAATCAACCTTAAACTTGAGCGTGTCACATAAAATAATTTAATAATTTTTTGTAAGTTCTATACTTCATTGTCTAATAAATAATTCTTTAAATATACAATGTAGGAACCCCAAGGAACAATCCTAGCTTTTTGCCGTATCCGGCTAACCCGTAGTATACTTGTAAATCAGCCTTAAACTTGAGCGTGTCACATAAAATGATTTAATAATTTTTTGTAAGTTGTATACTTAATTGTCTAATGAATAATTCTTTAAATATGCAATGTAGGAACCCCAAGGAACAATCCTAGCACTTTGCCGTATCGGGCTGACCCGTAGTATACTTGTACATCAACCCTAAATTTGGTCGTGTCACATAAAATAATTTAATAATTTTTTGTAAGTTGTATACTTTATTGTCTAATAAATAATTCTTTAAATATGCAATGTAGGATCCCCAAGGAACAATCCTAGCACTTTGCCGTATCCGGCTGACCCGTAGTATACTTGTAAATCAACCTTAAACTTGAGCGTGTCACATAAAATAATTTAATAAATTTTTGTAAGTTGTATACTTAATTGTCTAATGAATAATTCTTTAAATATGCAATGTAAGAACTCCAAGGAAAAATCCTAGCACTTTGCCGTATCCGGCTGACCCGTAGTATACTTGTACATCAACCCTAAATTTGATCGTGTCACATAAAATAATTTAATAATTTTTTGTAAGTTGTATACTTAATTGTCTAATGAATAATTCTTTAAATATGCAATATAGGAACCCCAAGGAACAATCCTAGCACTTTGCCGTATCCGGCTGACCCGTAGTATACTTGTACATCAACCCTAAATTTGATCGTGTCACATAAAATAATTTAATAATTTTTTGTAAGTTGTATACTTAATTGTCTAATGAATAATTCTTTAAATATGCAATGTAGGAACCCCAAGGAACAATCCTAGCACTTTGCCGTATCCGGCTGATCCGTAGTATACTTGTAAATCAACCCTAAATTTGATCGTATCACATAAAATAATTTAATAATTTTTTGTAAGTTGTATACTTAACTGTCTAATAAATAATTCTTTAAATATGCAATGTAGGAACCCCAAGGAACAATCCTAGCACTTTGTTGTATCCGGCTGACCCGTAGTATACTTGTAAATCAACCTTAAACTTGAGCGTGTCACATAAAATAATTTAATAATTTTTTGTAAGTTGTATACTTAATTGTCTAATGAATAATTCTTTAAATATGCATTGTAGGAACCCCAAGGAACAATCCTACCACTTTGCCGTATCCGGCTGACCCGTAGTATACTTGTAAATCAACCTTAAACTTGAGCGTGTCACATAAAATAAATTAATAATTTTTTGTAAGTTGTATACTTAATTGTCTAATGAATAATTCTTTAAGTATGCAATGTAGGAACCTCAAGGAACAATCCTAGCACTTTGCCGTATCCGGCTGACCCGTAGTAAACTTGTAAATCAACCTTAAACTTGAGCGTGTCACATAAATTAATTTAATAATTTTTTGTAAGTTGTATACTTAATTGTCTAATGAATAATTCTTTAAATATGCAATGTAGGAACCTCAACGAACAATCCTAGCACTTTGCCGTATCCGGCTGACCCGTAGTATACTTGTAAATCAACCTTAAACTTGAGCGTGTCACATAAAATAATTTAATAATTTTTTGTAAGTTGTATACTTAATTGTCTAATAAATAATTCTTTAAATATGCAATGTAGGAAACCCAAGGAACAATCCTAGCACTTTGCCGTATCCGGCTGACCCGTAGTATACTTGTAAATCAACCTTAAACTTGAGCGTGTCACATAAAATAATTTAATAATTTTTTGTAAGTTCTATACTTCATTGTCTAATAAATAATTCTTTAACTATACAATGTAGGAACCCCAAGGAACAATCCTAGCTTTTTTCCGTATCCGGCTAACCCGTAGTATACTTGTAAATCAGCCTTAAACTTGAGCGTGTCACATAAAATGATTTAATAATTTTTTGTAAGTTGTATACTTAATTGTCTAATGAATAATTCTTTAAATATGCAATGTAGGAACCCCAAGGAACAATCCTAGCACTTTTCCGTATCGGGCTGACCCGTAGTATACTTGTACATCAACCCTAAATTTGGTCGTGTCACATAAAATAATTTAATAATTTTTTGTAAGTTGTATACTTTATTGTCTAATAAATAATTCTTTAAATATGCAATGTTGGATCCCCAAGGAACAATCCTAGCACTTTGCCGTATCCGGCTGACACGTAGTATACTTGTAAATCAACCTTAAACTTGAGCGTGTCACATAAAATAATTTAATAAATTTTTGTAAGTTGTATACTTAATTGTCTAATGAATAATTCTTTAAATATGCAATATAGGAACCCCAAGGAACAATCCTAGCACTTTGCCGTATCCGGCTGACCCGTAGTATACTTGTACATCAACCCTAAATTTGATCGTGTCACATAAAATAATTTAATAATTTTTTGTAAGTTGTATACTTAATTGTCTAATGAATAATTCTTTAAATATGCAATGTAAGAACTCCAAGGAACAATCCTAGCACTTTGCCGTATCCGGCTGACCCGTAGTATACTTGTACATCAACCCTAAATTTGATCGTGTCACATAAAATAATTTAATAATTTTTTGTAAGTTGTATACTTAATTGTCTAATGGATAATTCTTTAAATATGGAATGTAGGAACTCCAAGGAACAATCCTAGCATTTTGCCGTATCCGGCTGACCCGTAGTATACTTGTAAATCAACCCTAAATTTGATCGTGTCACATGAAATAAATTAATAATTTTTTGTAAGTTGTATACTTAATTGTCGAATGAATAATTCTTTAAATATGCAATGTAGGAACCCCAAGGAACAATCCTAGTTATTTGCCGTATCCGGCTGACCCGTAGTATACTTGTACATCAAACCTAAATTTGATCGTGTCACATAAAATAATTTAATAATTTTTTGTAAGTTGTATACTTAATTGTCTAATAAATAATTCTTTAAATATGCAATGTAGGAACCCCAAGGAACAATCTTAGCACTTTGCCGTATCCGACTGACCCGTAGTATACTTGTAAATCAACCTTAAACTTGTGCGTGTCACATAAAATAATTTAATAATTTTTTGTAAGTTGTATACTTAATTGTCTAATATCTAGTTCTTTAAATATGCAATGTAGGAACCCCAAGGAACAATCCTAGCACTTTGCCGTATCCGGCTGACCCGTAGTATACTTGTAAATCAACCTTAAACTTGAGCGTGTCACATAAAATAATTTAATAAATTTTTGTAAGTTGTATACTTAATTGTCTAATGAATAATTCTTTAAATATGCAATATAGGAACCCCAAGGAACAATCCTAGCACTTTGCCGTATCCGGCTGACCCGTAGTATACTTGTACATCAACCCTAAATTTGATCGTGTCACATAAAATAATTTAATAATTTTTTGTAAGTTGTATACTTAATTGTCTAATGAATAATTCTTTAAATATGCAATGTAGGAACCTCAACGAACAATCCTAGCACTTTGCCGTATCCGGCTGACCCGTAGTATACTTGTAAATCAACCTTAAACTTGAGCGTGTCACATAAAATAATTTAATAATTTTTTGTAAGTTGTATACTTAATTGTCTAATAATTAATTCTTTAAATATGCAATGTAGGAAACCCAAGGAACAATCCTAGCACTTTGCCGTATCCGGCTGACCCGTAGTATACTTGTAAATCAACCTTAAACTTGAGCGTGTCACATAAAATAACTTAATAATTTTTTGTAAGTTCTATACTTCATTGTCTAATAAATAATTCTTTAACTATACAATGTAGGAACCCCAAGGAACAATCCTAGCTTTTTGCCGTATCCGGATAACCCGTAGTATACTTGTAAATCAGCCTTAAACTTGAGCGTGTCACATAAAATGATTTAATAATTTTTTGTAAGTTGTATACTTAATTGTCTAATGAATAATTCTTTAAATATGCAATGTAGGAACCCCAAGGAACAATCCTAGCACTTTGCCGTATCGGGCTGACCCGTAGTATACTTGTACATCAACCCTAAATTTGGTCGTGTCACATAAAATAATTTAATAATTTTTTGTAAGTTGTATACTTTATTGTCTAATAAATAATTCTTTAAATATGCAATGTTGGATCCCCAAGGAACAATCCTAGCACTTTGCCGTATCCGGCTGACCCGTAGTATACTTGTAAATCAACCTTAAACTTGAGCGTGTCACATAAAATAATTTAATAAATTTTTGTAAGTTGTATACTTAATTGTCTAATGAATAATTCTTTAAATATGCAATATAGGAACCCCAAGGAACAATCCTAGCACTTTGCCGTATCCGGCTGACCCGTAGTATAATTGTACATCAACCCTAAATTTGATCGTGTCACATAAAATAATTTAATAATTTTTTGTAAGTTGTATACTTAATTGTCTAATGAATAATTCTTTAAATATGCAATGTAAGAACTCCAAGGAACAATCCTAGCACTTTGCCGTATCCGGCTGACCCGTAGTATACTTGTACATCAACCCTAAATTTGATCGTGTCACATAAAATAATTTAATAATTTTTTGTAAGTTGTATACTTAATTGTCTAATGGATAATTCTTTAAATATGCAATGTAGGAACTCCAAGGAACAATCCTAGCATTTTGCCGTATCCGGCTGACCCGTAGTATACTTGTAAATCAACCCTAAATTTGATCGTGTCACATGAAATAAATTAATAATTTTTTGTAAGTTGTATACTTAATTGTCGAATGAATAATTCTTTAAATATGCAATGTAGGAACCCCAAGGAACAATCCTAGTACTTTGCCGTATCCGGCTGACCCGTAGTATACTTGTACATCAACCCTAAATTTGATCGTGTCACATAAAATAATTTAATAATTTTTTGTAAGTTGTATACTTAATTGTCTAATAAATAATTCTTTAAATATGCAATGTAGGAACCCCAAGGAACAATCTTAGCACTTTGCCGTATCCGACTGACCCGTAGTATACTTGTAAATCAACCTTAAACTTGTGCGTGTCACATAAAATAATTTAATAATTTTTTGTAAGTTGTATACTTAATTTTCTAATATATAATTCTTTAAATATGCAATGTAGGAACCCCAAGGAACAATCCTAGCACTTTGCCGTATCCGGCTGACCCGTAGTATACTTGTAAATCAACCTTAAACTTGAGCGTGTCACATAAAATAATTTAATAAATTTTTGTAAGTTGTATACTTAATTGTCTAATGAATAATTCTTTAAATATGCAATATAGGAACCCCAAGGAACAATCCTAGCACTTTGCCGTATCCGGCTGACCCGTAGTATACTTGTACATCAACCCTAAATTTGATCGTGTCACATAAAATAATTTAATAATTTTTTGTATGTTGTATACTTAATTGTCTAATGAATAATTCTTTAAATATGCAATGTAAGAACTCCAAGGAACAATCCTAGCACTTTGCCGTATCCGGCTGACCCGTAGTATACTTGTACATCAACCCTAAATTTGATCGTGTCACATAAAATAATTTAATAATTTTTTGTAAGTTGTATACTTAATTGTCTAATGGATAATTCTTTAAATATGCAATGTAGGAACTCCAAGGAACAATCCTAGCATTTTGCCGTATCCGGCTGACCCGTAGTATACTTGTAAATCAACCCTAAATTTGATCGTGTCACATGAAATAAATTAATAATTTTTTGTAAGTTGTATACTTAATTGTCGAATGAATAATTCTTTAAATATGCAATGTAGGAACCCCAAGGAACAATCCTAGCACTTTGCCGTATCCGGCTGACCCGTAGTATACTTGTACATCAACCCTAAATTTGATCGTGTCACATAAAATAATTTAATAATTTTTTGTAAGTTGTATACTTAATTGTCTAATAAATAATTCTTTAAATATGCAATGTAGGAACCCCAAGGAACAATCTTAGCACTTTGCCGTATCCGACTGACCCGTAGTATACTTGTAAATCAACCTTAAACTTGTGCGTGTCACATAAAATAATTTAATAATTATTTGTAAGTTGTATACTTAATTGTCTAATATATAATTCTTTAAATATGCAATGTAGGAACCCCAAGGAACAATCCTAGCACTTTGCCGTATCCGGCTGACCCGTAGTATACTTGTAAATCAACCCTAAATTTGATCGTGTCACATGAAATAATTTAATAATTTTTTGTAAGTTGTATACTTAATTGTCTAATGAATAATTCTTTAAAAATGCAATGTAGGAACCCCAAGGAACAATCCTAGCACTTTGCCGTATCCGGCTGACCCGTAGTATACTTGTACATCAACCCTAAATTTGATCGTGTCACATGAAATAATTTAATAATTTTTTGTAAGTTGTATACTTAATTGTCTAATGAATAATTCTTTAAATATGCAATGTAGGAACCCCAAGGAACAATCCTAGCACTTTGCCGTATCCGGCTGACCCGTAGTATACTTGTACATCAACCCTAAATTTGATCGTGTCACATAAAATAATTTAATAATTTTTTGTAAGTTGTATACTTAATTGTCTAATAAATAATTCTCTAAATATGCAATGTAGGATCCCCAGGGAACAATCCTAGCACTTTGCCGTATCCGGCTGACCCGTAGTATACTTGTAAATCAACCCTAAATTTGATCGTGTCACGTGAAATAATTTAATAATTTTTTGTAAGTTGTATACTTAATTGTCTTATGAATAATTCTTTAAATATGCAATGTAGAAACCCCAAGGAACAATCCTAGCACTTTGCCGTATCCGGCTGACCCGTAGTATACTTGTAAATACACCCTAAAGTTGATCGTGTCACATAAAATAATTTAATAATTTTTTGTAAGTTGTATACTTAATTGTCTAATAAATAATTCTTTAAATATGCAATGTAGGAACCCCAAGGTACAATCTTAGCACTTTGCCGTATCCGGCTGACCCGTAGTATACTTGTAAATCAACCTTAAACTTGAGCGTGTCACATAAAATAAATTAATAATTTTTTTGTAAGTTGTATACTTAATTGGCTAATGAATAATTCTTTAAATATGCAATGTAGGAACCCCAAGGAACAATCCTAGCATTTTGCCGTATCCGGCTGACCCGTAGTATACTTGTAAATCAACCTTAAACCTGAGCGTGTCACGTAAAATAATTTAATAATTTTTTGTAAGTTGTATACTTAATTGTCTAATAAATAATTCTGTAAATATGCAATGTAGGAACCCCAAGGAACAATCCTAGCACTTTGTCGAATCCGGCTGACCCGTAGTATACTTGTAAATCAACCCTAAATTTGATCGTGTCACATGAAATAATTTAATAATTTTTTGTAAGTTGTATACTTAATTGTCTAATGAATAATTCTTTAAATATGCAATGTAGGAACCCCAAGGAACAATCCTAGCACTTTGCCGTATCCGGCTGACCCGTAGTATACTTGTACATCAACCCTAAATTTGATCGTGTCACATAAAATAATTTAATAATTTTTTGTAAGTTGTATACTTAATTGTCTAATGAATAATTCTTTAAATATGCAATGTAGGAACCCCAAGGAACAATCCTAGCACTTTGCCGTATCCGGCTGATACGTAGTATAATTGTAAATCAACCTTAAACTTGAGCGTGTCACATAAAATAAATTAATAATTTTTTGTAAGTTGTATACTTAATTGTCTAATGAATAATTCTATAAATATGCAATGTAGGAACCCCAAGGAACAATCCTAGCACTTTGCCGTATCCGGCTGACCCGTAGTATACTTGTACATCAACCCTAAATTTGATCGTGTCACATAAAATAATTTAATAATTTTTTGTAAGTTGTATACTTAATTGTCTAATAAATAATTCTTTAAATATGCAATGTAGGATCCCCAAGGAACAATCCTAGAACTTTGCCGTATCCGGCTGGCCCGTAGTATACTTGTAAATCAACCTTAAACTTGAGCGTGTCACATAAAATAATTTAATCATTTTTTGTAAGTTGTATACTTAATTTTCTAATGAATAATTCTTTAAATATGCAATGTAGGAACCCCAAGGAACAATCCTAGCACTTTGCCGTATCCGGCTGACCCGTAGTATACTTGTAAATCAACCCTAAATTTGATCGTGTCACATGAAATAATTTAATAATTTTTTGTAAGTTGTATACTTAATTGTCTAATGAATAATTCTTTAAAAATGCAATGTAGGAACCCCAAGGAACAATCCTAGCACTTTGCCGTATCCGGCTGACCCGTAGTATACTTGTACATCAACCCTAAATTTGATCGTGTCACATGAAATAATTTAATAATTTTTTGTAAGTTGTATACTTAATTGTCTAATGAATAATTCTTTAAATATGCAATGTAGGAACCCCAAGGAACAATCCTAGCACTTTGCCGTATCCGGCTGACCCGTAGTATACTTGTACATCAACCCTAAATTTGATCGTGTCACATAAAATAATTTAATAATTTTTTGTAAGTTGTATACTTAATTGTCTAATAAATAATTCTCTAAATATGCAATGTAGGATCCCCAGGGAACAATCCTAGCACTTTGCCGTATCCGGCTGACCCGTAGTATACTTGTAAATCAACCCTAAATTTGATCGTGTCACGTGAAATAATTTAATAATTTTTTGTAAGTTGTATACTTAATTGTCTTATGAATAATTCTTTAAATATGCAATGTAGAAACCCCAAGGAACAATCCTAGCACTTTGCCGTATCCGGCTGACCCGTAGTATACTTGTAAATACACCCTAAAGTTGATCGTGTCACATAAAATAATTTAATAATTTTTTGTAAGTTGTATACTTAATTGTCTAATAAATAATTCTTTAAATATGCAATGTAGGAACCCCAAGGTACAATCTTAGCACTTTGCCGTATCCGGCTGACCCGTAGTATACTTGTAAATCAACCTTAAACTTGAGCGTGTCACATAAAATAAATTAATAATTTTTTTGTAAGTTGTATACTTAATTGGCTAATGAATAATTCTTTAAATATGCAATGTAGGAACCCCAAGGAACAATCCTAGCATTTTGCCGTATCCGGCTGACCCGTAGTATACTTGTAAATCAACCTTAAACCTGAGCGTGTCACGTAAAATAATTTAATAATTTTTTGTAAGTTGTATACTTAATTGTCTAATAAATAATTCTGTAAATATGCAATGTAGGAACCCCAAGGAACAATCCTAGCACTTTGTCGAATCCGGCTGACCCGTAGTATACTTGTAAATCAACCCTAAATTTGATCGTGTCACATGAAATAATTTAATAATTTTTTGTAAGTTGTATACTTAATTGTCTAATGAATAATTCTTTAAATATGCAATGTAGGAACCCCAAGGAACAATCCTAGCACTTTGCCGTATCCGGCTGACCCGTAGTATACTTGTACATCAACCCTAAATTTGATCGTGTCACATAAAATAATTTAATAATTTTTTGTAAGTTGTATACTTAATTGTCTAATGAATAATTCTTTAAATATGCAATGTAGGAACCCCAAGGAACAATCCTAGCACTTTGCCGTATCCGGCTGATACGTAGTATAATTGTAAATCAACCTTAAACTTGAGCGTGTCACATAAAATAAATTAATAATTTTTTGTAAGTTGTATACTTAATTGTCTAATGAATAATTCTATAAATATGCAATGTAGGAACCCCAAGGAACAATCCTAGCACTTTGCCGTATCCGGCTGACCCGTAGTATACTTGTACATCAACCCTAAATTTGATCGTGTCACATAAAATAATTTAATAATTTTTTGTAAGTTGTATACTTAATTGTCTAATAAATAATTCTTTAAATATGCAATGTAGGATCCCCAAGGAACAATCCTAGAACTTTGCCGTATCCGGCTGGCCCGTAGTATACTTGTAAATCAACCTTAAACTTGAGCGTGTCACATAAAATAATTTAATCATTTTTTGTAAGTTGTATACTTAATTTTCTAATGAATAATTCTTTAAATATGCAATGTAGGAACCCCAAGGAACAATCCTAGCACTTTGCCGTATCCGGCTGACCCGTAGTATACTTGTAAATCAACCTTAAACTTGAGCGTGTCACATAAAATAAATTAATAATTTTTTGTAAGTTGTATACTTAATTGTCTAATGAATAATTCTATAAATATGCAATGTAGGAACCCCAAGGAACAATCCTAGCACTTTGCCGTATCCGGCTGACCCGTAGTATACTTGTACATCAACCCTAAATTTGATCGTGTCACATAAAATAATTTAATAATTTTTTGTAAGTTGTATACTTAATTGTCTAATAAATAATTCTTTAAATATGCAATGTAGGATCCCCAAGGAACAATCCTAGAACTTTGCCGTATCCGGCTGGCCCGTAGTATACTTGTAAATCAACCTTAAACTTGAGCGTGTCACATAAAATAATTTAATCATTTTTTGTAAGTTGTATACTTAATTTTCTAATGAATAGTTCTTTAAATATGCAATGTAGGAACCCCAAGGAACAATCCTAGCACTTTCCCGTATCCGGCTGAGCCGTAGTATACTTGTACATCAACCCTAAATTTGATCGTGTCACATAAAATAATTTAATAATTTTTTGTAAGTTGTATACTTAATTGTCTAATAAATAATTCTTTAAATATGCAATGTAGGAACCCCAAGGACCAAACCTAGCACTTTGCCGTATACGGCTGACCCGTAGTATACTTGTAAATCAACCCTAAATTTGATCGTGTCACAAAATAATTTAATATTTTTTTGTAAGTTGTATACTAAATTGTCTAATGAATAATTCCTTAAGTATACAATGTAGGAACCCCAAGGAACAATCCTAGCACTTTGCCGTATCCGGCTGACCCGTAGTATACTTGTAAATCAACCCTAAATTTGATCGTGTCACATGAAATAATTTAATAATTTTTTGTAAGTTGTATACTTATTTGTCTAATGAATAATTCTTTAAATATGCAATGTAGGAACCCCAAGGACCAATCCTAGCACTTTGCCGTATCCGGCTGACCCGTAGTATACTTGTAAATCAACCCTAAATTTGATCGTGTCACATGAAATAATTTAATAATTTTTTGTAAGTTGTATACTTAATTGTCTAATGAATAATTCTTTAAATATGCAATGTAGAAACCCCAAGGAACAATCCTAGCACTTTGCCGTATCCAGCTGACCCGTAGTATACTTGTACATCAACCCTAAAGTTGATCGTGTCACATAAAATAATTTAATAATTTTTTGTAAGTTGTATACTTAATTGTCTAATAAATAATTCTTTAAATATGCAATGTAGGAACCCCAAGGAACAATCCTAGCACTTTGCCGTATCCAAATGACCCGTAGTATACTTGGAAATCAACCTTAAACTTGAGCGTGTCACATAAAATAATTTAATAATTTTTTGTAAGTTGTATACTTAATTGGCTAATGAATAATTCTCTAAATATGCAATGTAGGAACCCCAAGGAACAATCCTAGCACTTTGCCGTATCCGGCTGACCCGTAGTATACTTGTAAATCAACCTTAAACCTGATAGTGTCACGTAAAATAATTCAATAATTTTTTGTAAGTTGTATACTTAATTGTCTAATAAATAATTCTTTAAATATGCAATGTAGGAACCCCAAGGAACAATCCTAGCACTTTGCCGTATCCGGCTGACCCGTAGTATACTTGTAAATCAACCTTAAACTTGAGCGTGTCACATAAAATAATTTAATAATTTTTTGTAAGTTGTATACTTAATTGTCTAATAAATAATTCTTTAAATATGCAATGCAAGAACCCCAAGGAACAATCCTAGCACTTTGCCGTATCCGGCTGACCCGTAGTATACTTGTAAATCAACATTAAACTTGAGCGTGTCACATAAAATAATTTAATAATTTTTTGTAAGTTGTATACTTAATTGTCTAATAAATAATTCTTTAAATATGCAATATAGGAACCCCAAGGAACAATCCTAGCACTTTGCCGTATCCGGCTGACCCGTAGTATACTTGTAAATCAACCTTAAACTTGAGCGTGTCACATAAAATAATTTAATAATTTTTTGTAAGTTGTATACTTAATTGTCTAATAAATAATTCTTTAAATATGCAATGTAGGAACCCCAAGGAACAATCCTAGCACTTTGCCGTATCCGGCTGACCCGTAGTATACTTGTAAATCAACCTTAAACTTGAGCGTGTCACATAAAATAATTTAATAATTTTTTGTAAGTTGTATACTTAATTGTCTAATGAATAATTCTTTAAATATGCATTGTAGGAACCCCAAGGAACAATCCTACCACTTTGCCGTATCCGGCTGACCCGTAGTATACTTGTAAATCAACCTTAAACTTGAGCGTGTCACATAAAATAAATTAATAATTTTTTGTAAGTTGTATACTTAATTGTCTAATGAATAATTCTTCAAGTATGCAATGTAGGAACCTCAAGGAACAATCCTAGCACTTTGCCGTATCCGGCTGACCCGTAGTATACTTGTAAATCAACCTTAAACTTGAGCGTGTCACATAAAATAATTTAATAATTTTTTGTAAGTTGTATACTTAATTCTCTAATAAATAATTCTTTAAATATGCAATGTAGGAACCTCAAGGAACAATCCTAGCACTTTGCCGTATCCGGCTGACCCGTAGTATACTTGTAAATCAACCTTAAACTTGAGCGTGTCACATAAAATAATTTAATAATATTTTGTAAGTTGTATACTTAATTGTCTAATAAATAATTCTTTAAATATGCAATGTAGGAAACCCAAGGAACAATCCTAGCACTTTGCCGTATCCGGCTGACCCGTAGTATACTTGTAAATCAACCTTAAACTTGAGCGTGTCACATAAAATAATTTAATAATTTTTTGTAAGTTCTATACTTCATTGTCTAATAAATAATTCTTTAAATATACAATGTAGGAACCCCAAGGAACAATCCTAGCTTTTTGCCGTATCCGGCTAACCCGTAGTATACTTGTAAATCAGCCTTAAACTTGAGCGTGTCACATAAAATGATTTAATAATTTTTTGTAAGTTGTATACTTAATTGTCTAATGAATAATTCTTTAAATATGCAATGTAGGAACCCCAAGGAACAATCCTAGCACTTTGCCGTATCCGGCTGACCCGTAGTATACTTGTACATCAACCCTAAATTTGGTCGTGTCACATAAAATAATTTAATAATTTTTTGTAAGTTGTATACATTATTGTCTAATAAATAATTCTTTAAATATGCAATGTAGGATCCACAAGGAACAATCCTAGCACTTTGCCGTATCCGGCTGACCCGTAGTATACTTGTAAATCAACCTTAAACTTGAGCGTGTCACATAAAATAATTTAATAATTTTTTGTAAGTTGTATACTTAATTCTCTAATAAATAATTCTTTAAATATGCAATGTAGGAACCTCAAGGAACAATCCTAGCACTTTGCCGTATCCGGCTGACCCGTAGTATACTTGTAAATCAACCTTAAACTTGAGCGTGTCACATAAAATAATTTAATAATATTTTGTAAGTTGTATACTTAATTGTCTAATAAATAATTCTTTAAATATGCAATGTAGGAAACCCAAGGAACAATCCTAGCTTTTTGCCGTATCCGGCTAACCCGTAGTATACTTGTAAATCAGCCTTAAACTTGAGCGTGTCACATAAAATGATTTAATAATTTTTTGTAAGTTGTATACTTAATTGTCTAATGAATAATTCTTTAAATATGCAATGTAGGAACCCCAAGGAACAATCCTAGCACTTTGCCGTATCCGGCTGACCCGTAGTATACTTGTACATCAACCCTAAATTTGGTCGTGTCACATAAAATAATTTAATAATTTTTTGTAAGTTGTATACATTATTGTCTAATAAATAATTCTTTAAATATGCAATGTAGGATCCACAAGGAACAATCCTAGCACTTTGCCGTATCCGGCTGACCCGTAGTATACTTGTAAATCAACCTTAAACTTGAGCGTGTCACATAAAATAATTTAATAAATTTTTGTAAGTTGTATACTTAATTGTCTAATGAATAATTCTTTAAATATGCAATATAGGAACCCCAAGGAACAATCCTAGCACTTTGCCGTATCCGGCTGACCCGTAGTATACTTGTACATCAACCCTAAATTTGATAGTGTCACATAAAATAATTTAATGATTTTTTGTAAGTTGTATACTTAATTTTCTAATGAATAATTCTTTAAATATGCAATGTAAGAACTCCAAGGAACAATCCTAGCACTTTGCCGTATCCGGCTGACCCGTAGTATACTTGTACATCAACCCTAAATTTGATCGTGTCACATAAAATAACTTAATAATTTTTTGTAAGTTGTATACTTAATTGTCTAATGGATAATTCTTTAAATATGCAATGTAGGAACTCCAAGGAACAATCCTAGCACTTTGCCGTATCCGGCTGACCCGTAGTATACTTGTGAATCAACCCTAAATTTGATCGTGTCACATGAAATAAATTAATAATTTTTTGTAAGTTGTATACTTAATTGTCTAATGAATAATTTTTTAAATATGCAATGTAGGAACCCCAAGGAACAATCCTAGCACTTTGCCGTATCCGGCTGACCCGTAGTATACTTGTACATCAACCCTAAATTTGATCGTGTCACATAAAATAATTTAATAATTTTTTGTAAGTTGTATACTTAATTGTCTAATACATAATTCTTTAAATATGCAATGTAGGAACCCCAAGGAACAATCCTAGCACTTTGCCGTATCCGACTGACCCGTAGTATACTTGTAAATCAACCTTAAATTTGTGCGTGTCACATAAAATAATTTAATAATTTTTTGTAAGTTGTATACTTAATTGTCTAATATATAATTCTTTAAATATGCAATGTAGGAACCCCAAGGAACAATCCTAGCACTTTGCCGTATCCGGCTGACCCGTAGTATACTTGTAAATCAACCCTAAATTTGATCGTGTCACATGAAATAATTTAATAATTTTTTGTAAGTTGTATACTTAATTGTCTAATGAATAATTCTTTAAAAATGCAATGTAGGAACCCCAAGGAACAATCCTAGCACTTTGCCGTATCCGGCTGACCCGTAGTATACTTGTACATCAACCCTAAATTTGATCGTGTCACATAAAATAATTTAATAATTTTTTGTAAGTTGTATACTTAATTGTCTAATAAATAATTCTTTAAATATGCAATGTAGGAACCCCAAGGAACAATCCTAGCACTTTGCCGTATCCAAATGACCCGTAGTATACTTGGAAATCAACCCTAAATTTGATCGTGTCACATGAAATAATTTAATAATTTTTTGTAAGTTGTATACTTAATTGTCTAATGAATAATTCTTTAAATATGCACTGTAGGAACCCCAAGGAACAATCCTAGCACTTTGCCGTATCCGGCTGACCCGTAGTATACTTGTACATCAACCCTAAATTTGATCGTGTCACATAAAATAATTTAATAATTTTTTGTAAGTTGTATACTTAATTGTCTAATAAATAATTCTCTAAATATGCAATGTAGGATCCCCAAGGAACAATCCTAGCACTTTGCCGTATCCGGCTGACCCGTAGTATACTTGTAAATCAACCCTAAATTTGATCGTGTCACGTGAAATAATTTAATAATTTTTTGTAAGTTGTATACTTAATTGTCTTATGAATAATTCTTTAAATGTGCAATGTAGAAACCCCAAGGAACAATCCTAGCACTTTGCCGTATCCGGCTGACCCGTAGTATACTTGTACATCAACCCTAAAGTTGATCGTGTCACATAAAATAATTTAATAATTTTTTGTAAGTTGTATACTTAATTGTCTAATAAATAATTTTTTAAATATGCAATGTAGGAACCCTAAGGAACAATCCTAGCGCTTTGGCGTATCCGGCTGACCCGTAGTATACTTGTAAATCAACCTTAAACTTGAGCGTGTCACATAAAATAAATTAATAATTTTTTGTAAGTTTTATACTTAATTGGCTAATGAATAATTCTTTAAATATGCAATGTAGGTACCCCAAGGAACAATCCTAGCATTTTGCCGTATCCGGCTGACCCGTAGTATACTTGTAAATCAACCTTAAACCTGAGCGTGTCACGTAAAATAATTTAATAATTTTTTGTAAGTTGTATACTTAATTGTCTAATAAATAATTCTTTAAATATGCAATGTAGGAACCCCAAGGAACAATCCTAGCACTTTGTCGAATCCGGCTGACCCGTAGTATACTTGTAAATCAACCCTAAATTTGATCGTGTCACATGAAATAATTTAATAATTTTTTGTAAGTTGTATACTTAATTGTCTAATGAATAATTCTTTAAATATGCAATGTAGGAACCACAAGGAACAATCCTAGCACTTTGCCGTATCCGGCTGACCCGTAGTATACTTGTACATCAACCCTAAATTTGATCGTGTCACATAAAATAATTTAATAATTTTTTTTAAGTTGTATACTTAATTGTCTAATAAATAATTCTTTAAATATGCAATGTAGGAACCCCAGGGAACAATCCTAGCACTTTGCCGTATCCGGCTGACCCGTAGTATACTTGTAAATCAACCTTAAACTTGAGCGTGTCAAATAAAATAATTTAATAATTTTTTGTAAGTTGTATACTTAATTGTCTAATGAATAATTCTTTAAATATGCAATGTAGGAACCCCAAGGAACAATCCTAGCACTTTGACGTATCCGGCTGACCCGTAGTATACTTGTACATCAACCCTAAATTTGATCGTGTCACATAAAATAATTTAATAATTTTTTGTAAGTTGTATACTTAATTGTCTAATAAATAATTCTTTAAATATGCAATGTAGGAACCCCAAGGAACAATCCTAGCACTTTGCCGTATCCGGCTGACCCGTAGTATACTTGTAAATCAACCTTAAACTTGAGCGTGTCACATAAAATAATATAATAATTTTTTGTAAGTTGTATACTTAATTGTCTAATGAATAATTCTTTAAATATGCAATGTAGGAACCCCAAGGAACAATCCTAGCACTTTGCCGTATCCGGCTGACCCGTAGTATACTTGTAAATCAACCTTAAACTTGAGCGTGTCACATAAAATAATTTAATAATTTTTTGTAAGTTGTATACTTAATTGTCTAATGAATAATTCTTTATATATGCAATGTAGGAACCCCAAGGAACAATCCTAGCACTTTGTTGTATCCGGCTGACCCGTAGTATACTTGTAAATCAACCTTAAACTTGAGCGTGTCACATAAAATAAATTAATAATTTTTTGTAAGTTGTATACTTAATTGTCTAATGAATAATTCTATAAATATGCAATGTAGGAACCCCAAGGAACAATCCTAGCACTTTGCCGTATCCGGCTGACCCGTAGTATACTTGTACATCAACCCTAAATTTGATCGTGTCACATAAAATAATTTAATAATTTTTTGTAAGTTGTATACTTAATTGTCTAATAAATAATTCTTTAAATATGCAATGTAGGATCTCCAAGGAACAATCCTAGCACTTTGCCGTATCCGGCTGGCCCGTAGTATACTTGTAAATCAACCTTAAACTTGAGCGTGTCACATAAAATAATTTAATCATTTTTTGTAAGTTGTATACTTAATTTTCTAATGAATAATTCTTTAAATATGCAATGTAGGAACCCCAAGGAACAATCCTAGCACTTTGCCGTATCCGGCTGAGCCGTAGTATACTTGTACATCAACCCTAAATTTGATCGTGTCACATAAAATAATTTAATAATTTTTTGTAAGTTGTATACTTAATTGTCTAATAAATAATTCTTTAAATATGCAATGTAGGAACCCCAAGGAACAATCCTAGCACTTTGCCGTATCCGGCTGACCCGTAGTATACTTGTACATCAACCCTAAATTTGATCGTGTCACATAAAATGATTTAATAATTTTTTGTAAGTTGTATACTTAATTGTCTAATAAATAATTCTTTAAATATGCAATGTAGGAACCCCAAGGAACAAACCTAGCACTTTGCCGTATACGGCTGACCCGTAGTATACTTGTAAATCAACCCTAAATTTGATCGTGTCACAAAATAATTTAATATTTTTTTGTAAGTTGTATACTAAATTGTCTAATGAATAATTCCTTAAGTATACAATGTAGGAACCCCAAGGAACAATCCTAGCACTTTGCCGTATCCGGCTGACCCGTAGTATACTTGTAAATCAACCCTAAATTTGAGCGTGTCACATAAAATAATATAATAATTTTTTGTAAGTTGTATACTTAATTGTCTAATGAATAATTCTTTAAATATGCAATGTAGGAACCCCAAGGAACAATCCTAGCTCTTTGCCGTATCCGGCTGACCCGTAGTATACTTGTAAATCAACCTTAAACTTGAGCGTGTCACATAAAATAATTTAATAATTTTTTGTAAGTTGTATACTTAATTGTCTAATGAATAATTCTTTATATATGCAATGTAGGAACCCCAAGGAACAATCCTAGCACTTTGTTGTATCCGGCTGACCCGTAGTATACTTGTAAATCAACCTTAAACTTGAGCGTGTCACATAAAATAAATTAATAATTTTTTGTAAGTTGTATACTTAATTGTCTAATGAATAATTCTATAAATATGCAATGTAGGAACCCCAAGGAACAATCCTAGCACTTTGCCGTATCCGGCTGACCCATAGTATACTTGTACATCAACCCTAAATTTGATCGTGTCACATAAAATAATTTAATAATTTTTTGTAAGTTGTATACTTAATTGTCTAATAAATAATTGTTTAAATATGCAATGTAGGATCTCCAAGGAACAATCCTAGCACTTTGCCGTATCCGGCTGGCCCGTAGTATACTTGTAAATCAACCTTAAACTTGAGCGTGTCACATAAAATAATTTAATCATTTTTTGTAAGTTGTATACTTAATTTTCTAATGAATAATTCTTTAAATATGCAATGTAGGAACCCCAAGGAACAATCCTAGCACTTTGCCGTATCCGGCTGAGCCGTAGTATACTTGTACATCAACCCTAAATTTGATCGTGTCACATAAAATAATTTAATAATTTTTTGTAAGTTGTATACTTAATTGTCTAATAAATAATTCTTTAAATATGCAATGTAGGAACCCCAAGGAACAATCCTAGCACTTTGCCGTATCCGGCTGACCCGTAGTATACTTGTACATCAACCCTAAATTTGATCGTGTCACATAAAATGATTTAATAATTTTTTGTAAGTTGTATACTTAATTGTCTAATAAATAATTCTTTAAATATGCAATGTAGGAACCCCAAGGAACAAACCTAGCACTTTGCCGTATACGGCTGACCCGTAGTATACTTGTAAATCAACCCTAAATTTGATCGTGTCACAAAATAATTTAATATTTTTTTGTAAGTTGTATACTAAATTGTCTAATGAATAATTCCTTAAGTATACAATGTAGGAACCCCAAGGAACAATCCTAGCACTTTGCCGTATCCGGCTGACCCGTAGTATACTTGTAAATCAACCCTAAATTTGATCGTGTCACATGAAATAATTTAATAATTTTTTGTAAGTTGTATACTTAATTGTCTAATAAATAATCCTTTAAATATGCAATGTAGGAACAATTTAATGGTGCAAGCCGCAGTCGCGTATCTTTAACCGTTTTTGAGTTATGGCCCAAAAACGAAAAATTGAAAAAAAGCAAAGGGGTACCCCTTTGGATTTTTTCAATTTTTAGACTTTTCCTTCTGGAGACCGTAATAGTTGTTCAAACATTATGAAAATTGGTATACTTATATAATTTTGCACGTAGAATTTAATGGTGCAAGCCGCAGTCGCGTATCTTTAACCGTTTTTGAGTTATGGCCCAAAAACGAAAAATTGAAAAAAAGCAAAGGGGTACCCCTTTGGATTTTTTCAATTTTTAGACTTTTCCTTCTGGAGACCGTAATAGTTGTTCAAACATTATGAAAATTGGTATACTTATGTAATTTTGCACGTAGAATTTAATGATGCAAGCCGCAGTCGCGTATCTTTAACTTTTTTTGAGTTATGGCCCAAAAACGAAAAATTGAAAAAAAGCAAAGGGGTACCCCTTTGCATTTTTTCAATTTTTAGACTTTTCCTTCTGGAGACGGTAATAGTTGTTCAAACATAATGAAACTTGGTATACTTATGTAATTTTGCACGTAGAATTTAATGGTGCAAGCCGCAGTCGCGTATCTTTAACCATTTTTGAGTTATGGCCCAAAAACGAAAAATTGAAAAAAAGCAAAGGGGTACCCCTTTGCATTTTTTCAATTTTTAGACTTTTCCTTCTGGAGACCGTTATAATTGTTCAAACATTATGAAAATTGGTATACTTATGTAATTTTGCACGTAGAATTTAATGGTGCAAGCCGCAGTCGCGTATCTTTAACCGTTTTTGAGTTATGGCCCAAAAACGAAAAATTGAAAAAAAGCAAAGGGGTACCCCTTTAGATTTTTTCAATTTTTAGACTTTTCCTTCTGGAGACCGTAATAGTTGTTCAAACATTATGAAAATTGGTATACTTATGTAATGTTGCACGTAGAATTTAATGGTGCAAGCCGCAGTCGCGTATCTTTAACCGTTTTTGAGTTATGGCCCAATAACGAAAAATTGAAAAAAAGCAAAGGGGTACCCCTTTGGTTTTTTTCAATTTTTAGACTTTTCCTTCTGGAGACCGTAATAGTTGTTCAAACATTATGAAAATTGGTATACTTATGTAATTTTGCACGTAGAATTTAATGGTGCAAGCCGCAGTCGCGTATCTTTAACCGTTTTTGAGTTATGGCCCAAAAACGAAAAATTGAAAAAAAGCAAAGGGGTACCCCTTTGGATTTTTTCAATTTTTAGACTTTTCCTTCTGGAGACCGTAATAGTTGTTCAAATATTATGAAAATTGGTATACTTATGTAATTTTGCACGTAGAATTTAATGGTGCAAGCCGCAGTCGCGTATCTTTAACCGTTTTTGAGTTATGGCCCAAAAACGAAAAATTGAAAAAAAGCAAAGGGGTACCCCTTTGGTTTTTTTCAGTTTTTAGACTTTCCTTCTGGAGACCGTAATAGTTGTTCAAACATTATGAAAATTGGTATACTTATGTAATTTTGCACGTAGAATTTAATGGTGCAAGCCGCAGTCGCGTATCTTTAACCGTTTTTGAGTTATGGCCCAAAAACGAAAAATTGAAAAAAAGCAAAGGGGTACTCCTTTGGATTTTTTCAATTTTTAGACTTTTCCTTCTGGAGACCGTAATAGTTGTTCAAACATTATGAAAATTGGTATACTTATGTAATTTTGCACGTAGAATTTAATGGTGCAAGCCGCAGTCGCGTATCTTTAACCGTTTTTGAGTTATGGCCCAAAAACGAAAAATTGAAAAAAAGCAAAGGGGTACCCCTTTGGATTTTTTCAATTTTTAGACTTTTCCTTCTGGAGACCGTAATAGTTGTTCAAACATTATGAAAATTGGTATACTTATGTAATTTTGCACGTAGAATTTAATGGTGCAAGCCGCAGTCGCGTATCTTTAACCGTTTTTGAGTTATGGCCCAAAAACGAAAAATTGAAAAAAAGCAAAGGGGTACCCCTTTGGATTTTTTCAATTTTTAGACTTTTCCTTCTGGAGACCGTAATAGTTGTTCAAACATTATGAAAATTGGTATACTTATGTAATTTTGCACGTAGAATTTAATGATGCAAGCCGCAGTCGCGTATCTTTAACTTTTTTTGAGTTATGGCCCAAAAACGAAAAATTGAAAAAAAGCAAAGGGGTACCCCTTTGCATTTTTTCAATTTGTAGACTTTTCCTTCTGGAGACGGTAATAGTTGTTCAAACATAATGAAACTTGGTATACTTATGTAATTTTGCACGTAGAATTTAATGGTGCAAGCCGCAGTCGCGTATCTTTAACCGTTTTTGAGTTATGGCCCAAAAACGAAAAATTGAAAAAAAGCAAAGGGGTACCCCTTTAGATTTTTTCAATTTTTAGACTTTTCCTTCTGGAGACCGTAATAGTTGTTCAAACATTATGAAAATTGGTATACTTATGTAATGTTGCACGTAGAATTTAATGGTGCAAGCCGCAGTCGCGTATCTTTAACCGTTTTTGGGTTATGGCCCAATAACGAAAAATTGAAAAAAAGCAAAGGGGTACCCCTTTGGTTTTTTTCAATTTTTAGACTTTTCCTTCTGGAGACCGTAATAGTTGTTCAAACATTATGAAAATTGGTATACTTATGTAATTTTGCACGTAGAATTTAATGGTGCAAGCCGCAGTCGCGTATCTTTAACCGTTTTTGAGTTATGGCCCAAAAACGAAAAATTGAAAAAAAGCAAAGGGGTACCCCTTTAGATTTTTTCAATTTTTAGACTTTTCCTTCTGGAGACCGTAATAGTTGTTCAAACATTATGAAAATTGGTATACTTATGTAATGTTGCACGTAGAATTTAATGGTGCAAGCCGCAGTCGCGTATCTTTAACCGTTTTTGGGTTATGGCCCAATAACGAAAAATTGAAAAAAAGCAAAGGGGTACCCCTTTGGTTTTTTTCAATTTTTAGACTTTTCCTTCTGGAGACCGTAATAGTTGTTCAAACATTATGAAAATTGGTATAATTATGTAATTTTGCACGTAGAATTTAATGGTGCAAGCCGCAGTCGCGTATCTTTAACCGTTTTTGAGTTATGGCCCAAAAACGAAAAATTGAAAAAAAGCAAAGGGGTACCCCTTTGGATTTTTTCAATTTTTAGACTTTTCCTTCTGGAGACCGTAATAGTTGTTCAAACATTATGAAAATTGGTATACTTATGTAATTTTGCACGTAGAATTTAATGGTGCAAGCCGCAGTCGCGTATCTTTAACCGTTTTTGAGTTATGGCCCAAAAACGAAAAATTGAAAAAAAGCAAAGGGGTACCCCTTTGGTTTTTTTCAATTTTTAGACTTTCCTTCTGGAGACCGTAATAGTTGTTCAAACATTATGAAAATTGGTATACTTATGTAATTTTGCACGTAGAATTTAATGGTGCAAGCCGCAGTCGCGTATCTTTAACCGTTTTTGAGTTATGGCCCAAAAACGAAAAATTGAAAAAAAGCAAAGGGGTACCCCTTTGGATTTTTTCAATTTTTAGACTTTTCCTTCTGGAGACCGTAATAGTTGTTCAAACATTATGAAAATTGGTATACTTATGTAATTTTGCACGTAGAATTTAATGGTGCAAGCCGCAGTCGCGTATCTTTAACCGTTTTTGAGTTATGGCCCAAAAACGAAAAATTGAAAAAAAGCAAAGGGGTACCCCTTTGGATTTTTTCAATTTTTAGACTTTTCCTTCTGGAGACCGTAATAGTTGTTCAAACATTATGAAAATTGGTATACTTATGTAATTTTGCACGTAGAATTTAATGGTGCAAGCCGCAGTCGCGTATCTTTAACCGTTTTTGAGTTATGGCCCAAAAACGAAAAATTGTAAAAAAGCAAAGGGGTACCCTTTTGGATTTTTTCAATTTTTAGACTTTTCCTTCTGGAGACCGTAATAGTTGTTCAAACATTATGAAAATTGGTATACTTATGTAATTTTGCACGTAGAATTTAATGGTGCAAGCCGCAGTCGCGTATCTTTAACCGTTTTTGAGTTATGGCTCAAAAACGAAAAATTGAAAAAAAGCAAAGGGGTACCCCTTTGGATTTTTTAATTTTTAGACTTTTCCTTCTGGAGACCGTAATACTTGTTCAAACATTATGAAAATTGGTATACTTATGTAATTTTGCACGTAGAATTTAATGGTGCAAGCCGCAGTCGCGTATCTTTAACCGTTTTTGAGTTATGGCCCAAAAACGAAAAATTGAAAATGCAAAGGGGTACCCCTTTGCATTTTTTCAATTTTTCGTTTTTGGGCCATAACTCAAAAACGGTTAAAGATACGCGACTGCGGCTTGCACCATTAAATTCTACGTGCAAAATTACATAAGTATACCAATTTTCATGTTTGAACAACTATAACGGTCTCCAGAAGGAAAAGTCTAAAATTTGAAAAAATGCAAAGGGGTACCCCTTTGCATTTTTTCAAATTTTAGACTTTTCCTTCTGGAGACCGTTATAGTTGTTCAAACATGAAAATTGGTATACTTATGTAATTTTGCACGTAGAATTTAATGGTGCAAGCCGCAGTCGCGTATCTTTAACCGTTTTTGAGTTATGGCCCAAAAACGAAAAATTGAAAAAATGCAAAGGGGTACCCCTTTGCATTTTCAATTTTTCGTTTTTGGGCCATAACTCAAAAACGGTTAAAGATACGCGACTGCGGCTTGCACCATTAAATTCTACGTGCAAAATTACATAAGTATACCAATTTTCATAATGTTTGAACAAGTATTACGGTCTCCAGAAGGAAAAGTCTAAAAATTAAAAAATCCAAAGGGGTACCCCTTTGCTTTTTTTCAATTTTTCGTTTTTGAGCCATAACTCAAAAACGGTTAAAGATACGCGACTGCGGCTTGCACCATTAAATTCTACGTGCAAAATTACATAAGTATACCAATTTTCATAATGTTTGAACAACTATTACGGTCTCCAGAAGGAAAAGTCTAAAAATTGAAAAAATCCAAAAGGGTACCCCTTTGCTTTTTTACAATTTTTCGTTTTTGGGCCATAACTCAAAAACGGTTAAAGATACGCGACTGCGGCTTGCACCATTAAATTCTACGTGCAAAATTACATAAGTATACCAATTTTCATAATGTTTGAACAACTATTACGGTCTCCAGAAGGAAAAGTCTAAAAATTGAAAAAATCCAAAGGGGTACCCCTTTGCTTTTTTTCAATTTTTCGTTTTTGGGCCATAACTCAAAAACGGTTAAAGATACGCGACTGCGGCTTGCACCATTAAATTCTACGTGCAAAATTACATAAGTATACCAATTTTCATAATGTTTGAACAACTATTACGGTCTCCAGAAGGAAAAGTCTAAAAATTGAAAAAATCCAAAGGGGTACCCCTTTGCTTTTTTTCAATTTTTCGTTTTTGGGCCATAACTCAAAAACGGTTAAAGATACGCGACTGCGGCTTGCACCATTAAATTCTACGTGCAAAATTACATAAGTATACCAATTTTCATAATGTTTGAACAACTATTACGGTCTCCAGAAGGAAAGTCTAAAAATTGAAAAAAACCAAAGGGGTACCCCTTTGCTTTTTTTCAATTTTTCGTTTTTGGGCCATAACTCAAAAACGGTTAAAGATACGCGACTGCGGCTTGCACCATTAAATTCTACGTGCAAAATTACATAAGTATACCAATTTTCATAATGTTTGAACAACTATTACGGTCTCCAGAAGGAAAAGTCTAAAAATTGAAAAAATCCAAAGGGGTACCCCTTTGCTTTTTTTCAATTTTTCGTTTTTGGGCCATAACTCAAAAACGGTTAAAGATACGCGACTGCGGCTTGCACCATTAAATTCTACGTGCAAAATTACATAATTATACCAATTTTCATAATGTTTGAACAACTATTACGGTCTCCAGAAGGAAAAGTCTAAAAATTGAAAAAAACCAAAGGGGTACCCCTTTGCTTTTTTTCAATTTGTAGACTTTTCCTTCTGGAGACGGTAATAGTTGTTGCATTTTCAATTTTTCGTTTTTGGGCCATAACTCAAAAACGGTTAAAGATACGCGACTGCGGCTTGCACCATTAAATTCTACGTGCAAAATTACATAAGTATACCAATTTTCATAATGTTTGAACAAGTATTACGGTCTCCAGAAGGAAAAGTCTAAAAATTAAAAAATCCAAAGGGGTACCCCTTTGCTTTTTTTCAATTTTTCGTTTTTGAGCCATAACTCAAAAACGGTTAAAGATACGCGACTGCGGCTTGCACCATTAAATTCTACGTGCAAAATTACATAAGTATACCAATTTTCATAATGTTTGAACAACTATTACGGTCTCCAGAAGGAAAAGTCTAAAAATTGAAAAAATCCAAAAGGGTACCCCTTTGCTTTTTTACAATTTTTCGTTTTTGGGCCATAACTCAAAAACGGTTAAAGATACGCGACTGCGGCTTGCACCATTAAATTCTACGTGCAAAATTACATAAGTATACCAATTTTCATAATGTTTGAACAACTATTACGGTCTCCAGAAGGAAAAGTCTAAAAATTGAAAAAATCCAAAGGGGTACCCCTTTGCTTTTTTTCAATTTTTCGTTTTTGGGCCATAACTCAAAAACGGTTAAAGATACGCGACTGCGGCTTGCACCATTAAATTCTACGTGCAAAATTACATAAGTATACCAATTTTCATAATGTTTGAACAACTATTACGGTCTCCAGAAGGAAAAGTCTAAAAATTGAAAAAATCCAAAGGGGTACCCCTTTGCTTTTTTTCAATTTTTCGTTTTTGGGCCATAACTCAAAAACGGTTAAAGATACGCGACTGCGGCTTGCACCATTAAATTCTACGTGCAAAATTACATAAGTATACCAATTTTCATAATGTTTGAACAACTATTACGGTCTCCAGAAGGAAAGTCTAAAAATTGAAAAAAACCAAAGGGGTACCCCTTTGCTTTTTTTCAATTTTTCGTTTTTGGGCCATAACTCAAAAACGGTTAAAGATACGCGACTGCGGCTTGCACCATTAAATTCTACGTGCAAAATTACATAAGTATACCAATTTTCATAATGTTTGAACAACTATTACGGTCTCCAGAAGGAAAAGTCTAAAAATTGAAAAAATCCAAAGGGGTACCCCTTTGCTTTTTTTCAATTTTTCGTTTTTGGGCCATAACTCAAAAACGGTTAAAGATACGCGACTGCGGCTTGCACCATTAAATTCTACGTGCAAAATTACATAATTATACCAATTTTCATAATGTTTGAACAACTATTACGGTCTCCAGAAGGAAAAGTCTAAAAATTGAAAAAAACCAAAGGGGTACCCCTTTGCTTTTTTTCAATTTTTCGTTATTGGGCCATAACCCAAAAACGGTTAAAGATACGCGACTGCGGCTTGCACCATTAAATTCTACGTGCAACATTACATAAGTATACCAATTTTCATAATGTTTGAACAACTATTACGGTCTCCAGAAGGAAAAGTCTAAAAATTGAAAAAATCTAAAGGGGTACCCCTTTGCTTTTTTTCAATTTTTCGTTTTTGGGCCATAACTCAAAAACGGTTAAAGATACGCGACTGCGGCTTGCACCATTAAATTCTACGTGCAAAATTACATAAGTATACCAATTTTCATAATGTTTGAACAACTATTACGGTCTCCAGAAGGAAAAGTCTAAAAATTGAAAAAAACCAAAGGGGTACCCCTTTGCTTTTTTTCAATTTTTCGTTATTGGGCCATAACCCAAAAACGGTTAAAGATACGCGACTGCGGCTTGCACCATTAAATTCTACGTGCAACATTACATAAGTATACCAATTTTCATAATGTTTGAACAACTATTACGGTCTCCAGAAGGAAAAGTCTAAAAATTGAAAAAATCTAAAGGGGTACCCCTTTGCTTTTTTTCAATTTTTCGTTTTTGGGCCATAACTCAAAAACGGTTAAAGATACGCGACTGCGGCTTGCACCATTAAATTCTACGTGCAAAATTACATAAGTATACCAAGTTTCATTATGTTTGAACAACTATTACCGTCTCCAGAAGGAAAAGTCTACAAATTGAAAAAATGCAAAGGGGTACCCCTTTGCTTTTTTTCAATTTTTCGTTTTTGGGCCATAACTCAAAAAAAGTTAAAGATACGCGACTGCGGCTTGCATCATTAAATTCTACGTGCAAAATTACATAAGTATACCAATTTTCATAATGTTTGAACAACTATTACGGTCTCCAGAAGGAAAAGTCTAAAAATTGAAAAAATCCAAAGGGGTACCCCTTTGCTTTTTTTCAATTTTTCGTTTTTGGGCCATAACTCAAAAACGGTTAAAGATACGCGACTGCGGCTTGCACCATTAAATTCTACGTGCAAAATTACATAAGTATACCAATTTTCATAATGTTTGAACAACTATTACGGTCTCCAGAAGGAAAAGTCTAAAAATTGAAAAAATCCAAAGGGGTACCCCTTTGCTTTTTTTCAATTTTTCGTTTTTGGGCCATAACTCAAAAACGGTTAAAGATACGCGACTGCGGCTTGCACCATTAAATTCTACGTGCAAAATTACATAAGTATACCAATTTTCATAATGTTTGAACAACTATTACGGTCTCCAGAAGGAAAAGTCTAAAAATTGAAAAAATCCAAAGGAGTACCCCTTTGCTTTTTTTCAATTTTTCGTTTTTGGGCCATAACTCAAAAACGGTTAAAGATACGCGACTGCGGCTTGCACCATTAAATTCTACGTGCAAAATTACATAAGTATACCAATTTTCATAATGTTTGAACAACTATTACGGTCTCCAGAAGGAAAGTCTAAAAACTGAAAAAAACCAAAGGGGTACCCCTTTGCTTTTTTTCAATTTTTCGTTTTTGGGCCATAACTCAAAAACGGTTAAAGATACGCGACTGCGGCTTGCACCATTAAATTCTACGTGCAAAATTACATAAGTATACCAATTTTCATAATATTTGAACAACTATTACGGTCTCCAGAAGGAAAAGTCTAAAAATTGAAAAAATCCAAAGGGGTACCCCTTTGCTTTTTTTCAATTTTTCGTTTTTGGGCCATAACTCAAAAACGGTTAAAGATACGCGACTGCGGCTTGCACCATTAAATTCTACGTGCAAAATTACATAAGTATACCAATTTTCATAATGTTTGAACAACTATTACGGTCTCCAGAAGGAAAAGTCTAAAAATTGAAAAAAACCAAAGGGGTACCCCTTTGCTTTTTTTCAATTTTTCGTTATTGGGCCATAACTCAAAAACGGTTAAAGATACGCGACTGCGGCTTGCACCATTAAATTCTACGTGCAACATTACATAAGTATACCAATTTTCATAATGTTTGAACAACTATTACGGTCTCCAGAAGGAAAAGTCTAAAAATTGAAAAAATCTAAAGGGGTACCCCTTTGCTTTTTTTCAATTTTTCGTTTTTGGGCCATAACTCAAAAACGGTTAAAGATACGCGACTGCGGCTTGCACCATTAAATTCTACGTGCAAAATTACATAAGTATACCAATTTTCATAATGTTTGAACAATTATAACGGTCTCCAGAAGGAAAAGTCTAAAAATTGAAAAAATGCAAAGGGGTACCCCTTTGCTTTTTTTCAATTTTTCGTTTTTGGGCCATAACTCAAAAATGGTTAAAGATACGCGACTGCGGCTTGCACCATTAAATTCTACGTGCAAAATTACATAAGTATACCAAGTTTCATTATGTTTGAACAACTATTACCGTCTCCAGAAGGAAAAGTCTAAAAATTGAAAAAATGCAAAGGGGTACCCCTTTGCTTTTTTTCAATTTTTCGTTTTTGGGCCATAACTCAAAAAAAGTTAAAGATACGCGACTGCGGCTTGCATCATTAAATTCTACGTGCAAAATTACATAAGTATACCAATTTTCATAATGTTTGAACAACTATTACGGTCTCCAGAAGGAAAAGTCTAAAAATTGAAAAAATCCAAAGGGGTACCCCTTTGCTTTTTTTCAATTTTTCGTTTATGGGCCATAACTCAAAAACGGTTAAAGATACGCGACTGCGGCTTGCACCATTAAATTCTACGTGCAAAATTATATAAGTATACCAATTTTCATAATGTTTGAACAACTATTACGGTCTCCAGAAGGAAAAGTCTAAAAATTGAAAAAATCCAAAGGGGTACCCCTTTGCTTTTTTTCAATTTTTCGTTTTTGGGCCATAACTCAAAAACGGTTAAAGATACGCGACTGCGGCTTGCACCATTAAATTGTTCCTACATTGCATATTTAAAGGATTATTTATTAGACAATTAAGTATACAACTTACAAAAAATTATTAAATTATTTCATGTGACACGATCAAATTTAGGGTTGATTTACAAGTATACTACGGGTCAGCCGGATACGGCAAAGTGCTAGGATTGTTCCTTGGGGTTCCTACATTGTATACTTAAGGAATTATTCATTAGACAATTTAGTATACAACTTACAAAAAAATATTAAATTATTTTGTGACACGATCAAATTTAGGGTTGATTTACAAGTATACTACGGGTCAGCCGTATACGGCAAAGTGCTAGGTTTGTTCCTTGGGGTTCCTACATTGCATATTTAAAGAATTATTTATTAGACAATTAAGTATACAACTTACAAAAAATTATTAAATCATTTTATGTGACACGATCAAATTTAGGGTTGATGTACAAGTATACTACGGGTCAGCCGGATACGGCAAAGTGCTAGGATTGTTCCTTGGGGTTCCTACATTGCATATTTAAAGAATTATTTATTAGACAATTAAGTATACAACTTACAAAAAATTATTAAATTATTTTATGTGACACGATCAAATTTAGGGTTGATGTACAAGTATACTACGGCTCAGCCGGATACGGCAAAGTGCTAGGATTGTTCCTTGGGGTTCCTACATTGCATATTTAAAGAATTATTCATTAGAAAATTAAGTATACAACTTACAAAAAATGATTAAATTATTTTATGTGACACGCTCAAGTTTAAGGTTGATTTACAAGTATACTACGGGCCAGCCGGATACGGCAAAGTGCTAGGATTGTTCCTTGGAGATCCTACATTGCATATTTAAACAATTATTTATTAGACAATTAAGTATACAACTTACAAAAAATTATTAAATTATTTTATGTGACACGATCAAATTTAGGGTTGATGTACAAGTATACTACGGGTCAGCCGGATACGGCAAAGTGCTAGGATTGTTCCTTGGGGTTCCTACATTGCATATTTATAGAATTATTCATTAGACAATTAAGTATACAACTTACAAAAAATTATTAATTTATTTTATGTGACACGCTCAAGTTTAAGGTTGATTTACAAGTATACTACGGGTCAGCCGGATACAACAAAGTGCTAGGATTGTTCCTTGGGGTTCCTACATTGCATATATAAAGAATTATTCATTAGACAATTAAGTATACAACTTACAAAAAATTATTAAATTATTTTATGTGACACGCTCAAGTTTAAGGTTGATTTACAAGTATACTACGGGTCAGCCGGATACGGCAAAGAGCTAGGATTGTTCCTTGGGGTTCCTACATTGCATATTTAAAGAATTATTCATTAGACAATTAAGTATACAACTTACAAAAAATTATTATATTATTTTATGTGACACGCTCAAATTTAGGGTTGATTTACAAGTATACTACGGGTCAGCCGGATACGGCAAAGTGCTAGGATTGTTCCTTGGGGTTCCTACATTGTATACTTAAGGAATTATTCATTAGACAATTTAGTATACAACTTACAAAAAAATATTAAATTATTTTGTGACACGATCAAATTTAGGGTTGATTTACAAGTATACTACGGGTCAGCCGTATACGGCAAAGTGCTAGGTTTGTTCCTTGGGGTTCCTACATTGCATATTTAAAGAATTATTTATTAGACAATTAAGTATACAACTTACAAAAAATTATTAAATCATTTTATGTGACACGATCAAATTTAGGGTTGATGTACAAGTATACTACGGGTCAGCCGGATACGGCAAAGTGCTAGGATTGTTCCTTGGGGTTCCTACATTGCATATTTAAAGAATTATTTATTAGACAATTAAGTATACAACTTACAAAAAATTATTAAATTATTTTATGTGACACGATCAAATTTAGGGTTGATGTACAAGTATACTACGGCTCAGCCGGATACGGCAAAGTGCTAGGATTGTTCCTTGGGGTTCCTACATTGCATATTTAAAGAATTATTCATTAGAAAATTAAGTATACAACTTACAAAAAATGATTAAATTATTTTATGTGACACGCTCAAGTTTAAGGTTGATTTACAAGTATACTACGGGCCAGCCGGATACGGCAAAGTGCTAGGATTGTTCCTTGGAGATCCTACATTGCATATTTAAAGAATTATTTATTAGACAATTAAGTATACAACTTACAAAAAATTATTAAATTATTTTATGTGACACGATCAAATTTAGGGTTGATGTACAAGTATACTACGGGTCAGCCGGATACGGCAAAGTGCTAGGATTGTTCCTTGGGGTTCCTACATTGCATATTTATAGAATTATTCATTAGACAATTAAGTATACAACTTACAAAAAATTATTAATTTATTTTATGTGACTTTTCCTTCTGGAGACCGTAATAGTTGTTCAAACATTATGAAAATTGGTATGCTTATGTAATTTTGCACGTAGAATTTAATGGTGCAAGCCGCAGTCGAGTATCTTTAACCGTTTTTGAGTTATGGCCCAAAAACGAAAAATTGAAAAAAAGCAAAGGGGTACCCTTTGGATTTTTTCAATTTTTAGACTTTTCCTTCTGGAGACCGTAATAGTTGTTCAAACATTATGAAAATTGGTATACTTATGTAATTTTGCACGTAGAATTTAATGGTGCAAGCCGCAGTCGCTTATCTTTAACCGTTTTTGAGTTATGGCCCAAAAACGAAAAATTGAAAAAAAGCAAAGGGGTACCCCTTTGGATTTTTTCAATTTTTAGACTTTTCCTTCTGGAGACCGTAATAGTTGTTCAAACATTATGAAAATTGGTATACTTATGTAATTTTGCACGTAGAATTTAACGGTGCAAGCCGCAATCGCGTATCTTTAACCGTTCTTGAGTTATGGCCCAAAAACGAAAAATTGAAAAAAAGCAAAGGGGTACCCCTTTGGTTTTTTTCAATTTTTAGACTTTCCTTCTGGAGACCGTAATAGTTGTTCAAACATTATGAAAATTGTTATACTTATGTAATTTTGCACGTAGAATTTAATGGTGCAAGCCGCAGTCGCGTATCTTTAACCGTTTTTGAGTTATGGCCCAAAAACGAAAAATTGAAAAAAAGCAAAGGGGTACCCCTTTGGATTTTTTCAATTTTTAGACTTTTCCTTCTGGAGACCGTAATAGTTGTTCAAACATTATGAAAATTGGTATACTTATGTAATTTTGCACGTAGAATTTAATGGTGCAAGCCGCAGTCGCGTATCTTTAACCGTTTTTGAGTTATGGCCCAAAAACGAAAAATTGAAAAAAGCAAAGGGGTACCCCTTTGGTTTTTTAAATTTTTAGACTATTCCTTCTGGAGACCGTAATAGTTGTTCAAACATTATGAAAATTGGTATACTTATGTAATTTTGCACGTAGAATTTAATGGTGCAAGCCGCAGTCGCTTATCTTTAACCGTTTTTGAGTTATGGCCCAAAAACGAAAAATTGAAAAAAAGCAAAGGGGTACCCCTTTGGATTTTTTCAATTTTTAGACTTTTCCTTCTGGAGACCGTAATAGTTGTTCAAACATTATGAAAATTGGTATACTTATGTAATTTTGCACGTAGAATTTAACGGTGCAAGCCGCAATCGCGTATCTTTAACCGTTTTTGAGTTATGGCCCAAAAACGAAAAATTGAAAATGCAAAGGGGTACCCCTTTGCATTTTTTCAAATTTTAGACTTTTCCTTCTGGAGACCGTTATAGTTGTTCAAACATGAAAATTGGTATACTTATGTAATTTTGCACGTAGAATTTAATGGTGCAAGCCGCAGTCGCGTATCTTTAACCGTTTTTGAGTTATGGCCCAAAAACGAAAAATTGAAAAAAAGCAAAGGGGTACCCCTTTGAATTTTTTCAATTTTTAGACTTTTCCTTCTGGAGACCGTAATAGTTGTTCAAACATTATGAAAATTGGTATGCTTATGTAATTTTGCACGTAGAATTTAATGGTGCAAGCCGCAGTCGAGTATCTTTAACCGTTTTTGAGTTATGGCCCAAAAACGAAAAATTGAAAAAAAGCAAAGGGGTACCCTTTGGATTTTTTCAATTTTTAGACTTTTCCTTCTGGAGACCGTAATAGTTGTTCAAACATTATGAAAATTGGTATGCTTATGTAATTTTGCACGTAGAATTTAATGGTGCAAGCCGCAGTCGCGTATCTTTAACCGTTTTTGAGTTATGGCCCAAAAACGAAAAATTGAAAAAAAGCAAAGGGGTACCCCATTGGATTTTTTCAATTTTTAGACTTTTCCTTCTGGAGACCGTAATAGTTGTTCAAACATTATGAAAATTGGTATACTTATGTAATTTTGCACGTAGAATTTAATGGTGCAAGCCGCAGTCGCGTATCTTTAACCGTTTTTGAGTTATGGCCCAAAAACGAAAAATTGAAAAAAAGCAAAGGGGTACCCCTTTGGTTTTTTTCAATTTTTAGACTTTCCTTCTGGAGACCGTAATAGTTGTTCAAACATTATGAAAATTGTTATACTTATGTAATTTTGCACGTAGAATTTAATGGTGCAAGCCGCAGTCGCGTATCTTTAACCGTTTTTGAGTTATGGCCCAAAAACGAAAAATTGAAAAAAAGCAAAGGGGTACCCCTTTGGATTTTTTCAATTTTTAGACTTTTCCTTCTGGAGACCGTAATAGTTGTTCAAACATTATGAAAATTGGTATACTTATGTAATTTTGCACGTAGAATTTAATGGTGCAAGCCGCAGTCGCGTATCTTTAACCGTTTTTGAGTTATGGCCCAAAAACGAAAAATTGAAAAAAAGCAAAGGGGTACCCCTTTGGATTTTTTCAATTTTTAGACTTTTCCTTCTGGAGACCGTAATAGTTGTTCAAACATTATGAAAATTGGTATACTTATGTAATTTTGCACGTAGAATTTAATGGTGCAAGCCGCAGTCGCGTATCTTTAACCGTTTTTGAGTTATGGCCCAAAAACGAAAAATTGTGAAAAAGCAAAGGGGTACCCTTTTGGATTTTTTCAATTTTTAGACTTTTCCTTCTGGAGACCGTAATAGTTGTTCAAACATTATGAAAATTGGTATACTTATGTAATTTTGCACGTAGAATTTAATGGTGCAAGCCGCAGTCGCGTATCTTTAACCGTTTTTGAGTTATGGCCCAAAAACGAAAAATTGAAAAAAAGCAAAGGGGTACCCCTTTGCATTTTTTCAATTTTTAGACTTTTCCTTCTGGAGACGGTAATAGTTGTTCAAACATTATGAAAATTGGTATACTTATGTAATTTTGCACGTAGAATTTAATGGTGCAAGCCGCAGTCGCGTATCTTTAACCGTTTTTGAGTTATGGCCCAAAAACGAAAAATTGAAAAAAAGCAAAGGGGTACCCTTTGGATTTTTTCAATTTTTAGACTTTTCCTTCTGGAGACCGTAATACTTGTTCAAACATTATGAAAATTGGTATACTTATGTAATTTTGCACGTAGAATTTAATGGTGCAAGCCGCAGTCGCTTATCTTTAACCGTTTTTGAGTTATGGCCCAAAAACGAAAAATTGAAAAAAAGCAAAGGGGTACCCCTTTGGATTTTTTCAATTTTTAGACTTTTCCTTCTGGAGACCGTAATAGTTGTTCAAACATTATGAAAATTGGTATACTTATGTAATTTTGCACGTAGAATTTAACGGTGCAAGCCGCAATCGCGTATCTTTAACCGTTTTTGAGTTATGGCCCAAAAACGAAAAATTGAAAAAAAGCAAAGGGGTACCCCTTTGGATTTTTTCTATTTTTAGACTTTTCCTTCTGGAGACCGTAGTAGTTGTTCAAACATTATGAAAATTGGTATATTTATGTAATTTTGCACGTAGAATTTAATGGTGCAAGCCGCAGTCGCGTATCTTTAACCGTTTTTGAGTTATGGCCCAAAAACGAAAAATTGAAAAAAAGCAAAGGGGTACCCCTTTGAATTTTTTCAATTTTTAGACTTTTCCTTCTGGAGACCGTAATAGTTGTTCAAACATTATGAAAATTGGTATGCTTATGTAATTTTGCACGTAGAATTTAATGGTGCAAGCCGCAGTCGAGTATCTTTAACCGTTTTTGAGTTATGGCCCAAAAACGAAAAATTGAAAAAAAGCAAAGGGGTACCCTTTGGATTTTTTCAATTTTTAGACTTTTCCTTCTGGAGACCGTAATAGTTGTTCAAACATTATGAAAATTGGTATACTTATGTAATTTTGCACGTAGAATTTAATGGTGCAAGCCGCAGTCGCTTATCTTTAACCGTTTTTGAGTTATGGCCCAAAAACGAAAAATTGAAAAAAAGCAAAGGGGTACCCCTTTGGATTTTTTCAATTTTTAGACTTTTCCTTCTGGAGACCGTAATTGTTGTTCAAACATTATGAAAATTGGTATACTTATGTAATTTTGCACGTAGAATTTAACGGTGCAAGCCGCAATCGCGTATCTTTAACCGTTTTTGAGTTATGGCCCAAAAACGAAAAATTGAAAAAAAGCAAAGGGGTACCCCTTTGGATTTTTTCTATTTTTAGACTTTTCCTTCTGGAGACCGTAGTAGTTGTTCAAACATTATGAAAATTGGTATATTTATGTAATTTTGCACGTAGAATTTAATGGTGCAAGCCGCAGTCGCGTATCTTTAACCGTTTTTGAGTTATGGCCCAAAAACGAAAAATTGAAAAAAGCAAAGGGGTACCCCTTTGGTTTTTTAAATTTTTAGACTATTCCTTCTGGAGACCGTAATAGTTGTTCAAACATTATGAAAATTGGTATACTTATGTAATTTTGCACGTAGAATTTAATGGTGCAAGCCGCAGTCGCGTATCTTTAACCGTTTTTGAGTTATGGCCCAAAAACGAAAAATTGAAAAAAATCAAAGGGGTACCCCTTTGGATTTTTTCAATTTTTAGACTTTTTCTTCTGGAGACCGTAATAGTTGTTCAAACATTATGAAAATTGGTATACTTATGTAATTTTGCACGTAGAATTTAATGGTGCAAGCCGCAGTCGCTTATCTTTAACCGTTTTTGAGTTATGGCCCAAAAACGAAAAATTGAAAAAAAGCAAAGGGGTACCCCTTTGGATTTTTTCAATTTTTAGACTTTTCCTTCTGGAGACCGTAATAGTTGTTCAAACATTATGAAAATTGGTATACTTATGTAATTTTGCACGTAGAATTTAACGGTGCAAGCCGCAATCGCGTATCTTTAACCGTTTTTGAGTTATGGCTCAAAAACGAAAAATTGAAAAAAAGCAAAGGGGTACCCCTTTGGATTTTTTCTATTTTTAGACTTTTCCTTCTGGAGACCGTAGTAGTTGTTCAAACATTATGAAAATTGGTATATTTATGTAATTTTGCACGTAGAATTTAATGGTGCAAGCCGCAGTCGCGTATCTTTAACCGTTTTTGAGTTATGGCCCAAAAACGAAAAATTGAAAAAAGCAAAGGGGTACCCCTTTGGTTTTTTAAATTTTTAGACTTTTCCTTCTGGAGACCGTAGTAGTTGTTCAAACATTATGAAAATTGGTATACTTATGTAATTTTGCACGTAGAATTTAATGGTGCAAGCCGCAGTCGCGTATCTTTAACCGTTTTTGAGTTATGGCCCAAAAACGAAAAATTGAAAAAAAGCAAAGGGGTACCCCTTTGGATTTTTTCAATTTTTAGACTTTTCCTTCTGGAGACCGTAGTAGTTGTTCAAACATTATGAAAATTGGTATACTTATGTAATTTTGCACGTAGAATTTAATGGTGCAAGCCGCAGTCGAGTATCTTTAACCGTTTTTGAGTTATGGCCCAAAAACGAAAAATTGAAAAAAAGCAAAGGGGTACCCTTTGGATTTTTTCAATTTTTAGACTTTTCCTTCTGGAGACCGTAATAGTTGTTCAAACATGAAAATTGGTATACTTATGTAATTTTGCACGTAGAATTTAATGGTGCAAGCCGCAGTCGCGTATCTTTAACCGTTTTTGAGTTATGGCCCAAAAACGAAAAATTGAAAAAAAGCAAAGGGGTACCCCTTTGAATTTTTTCAATTTTTAGACTTTTCCTTCTGGAGACCGTAATAGTTGTTCAAACATTATGAAAATTGGTATGCTTATGTAATTTTGCACGTAGAATTTAATGGTGCAAGCCGCAGTCGAGTATCTTTAACCGTTTTTGAGTTATGGCCCAAAAACGAAAAATTGAAAAAAAGCAAAGGGGTACCCCTTTGGATTTTTTCTATTTTTAGACTTTTCCTTCTGGAGACCGTAGTAGTTGTTCAAACATTATGAAAATTGGTATATTTATGTAATTTTGCACGTAGAATTTAATGGTGCAAGCCGCAGTCGCGTATCTTTAACCGTTTTTGAGTTATGGCCCAAAAACGAAAAATTGAAAAAAGCAAAGGGGTACCCCTTTGGTTTTTTAAATTTTTAGACTATTCCTTCTGGAGACCGTAATAGTTGTTCAAACATTATGAAAATTGGTATACTTATGTAATTTTGCACGTAGAATTTAATGGTGCAAGCCGCAGTCGCGTATCTTTAACCGTTTTTGAGTTATGGCCCAAAAACGAAAAATTGAAAAAAATCAAAGGGGTACCCCTTTGGATTTTTTCAATTTTTAGACTTTTCCTTCTGGAGACCGTAATAGTTGTTCAAACATTATGAAAATTGGTATACTTATGTAATTTTGCACGTAGAATTTAATGGTGCAAGCCGCAGTCGCTTATCTTTAACCGTTTTTGAGTTATGGCCCAAAAACGAAAAATTGAAAAAAGCAAAGGGGTACCCCTTTGGATTTTTTCAATTTTTAGACTTTTCCTTCTGGAGACCGTAATAGTTGTTCAAACATTATGAAAATTGGTATACTTATGTAATTTTGCACGTAGAATTTAACGGTGCAAGCCGCAATCGCGTATCTTTAACCGTTTTTGAGTTATGGCCCAAAAACGAAAAATTGAAAAAAAGCAAAGGGGTACCCCTTTGGATTTTTTCTATTTTTAGACTTTTCCTTCTGGAGACCGTAGTAGTTGTTCAAACATTATGAAAATTGGTATATTTATGTAATTTTGCACGTAGAATTTAATGGTGCAAGCCGCAGTCGCGTATCTTTAACCGTTTTTGAGTTATGGCCCAAAAACGAAAAATTGAAAAAAGCAAAGGGGTACCTCTTTGGTTTTTTAAATTTTTAGACTATTCCTTCTGGAGACCGTAATAGTTGTTCAAACATTATGAAAATTGGTATACTTATGTAATTTTGCACGTAGAATTTAATGGTGCAAGCCGCAGTCGCGTATCTTTAACCGTTTTTGAGTTATGGCCCAAAAACGAAAAATTGAAAAAAATCAAAGGGGTACCCCTTTGGATTTTTTCAATTTTTAGACTTTTTCTTCTGGAGACCGTAATAGTTGTTCAAACATTATGAAAATTGGTATACTTATGTAATTTTGCACGTAGAATTTAATGGTGCAAGCCGCAGTCGCTTATCTTTAACCGTTTTTGAGTTATGGCCCAAAAACGAAAAATTGAAAAAAAGCAAAGGGGTACCCCTTTGGATTTTTTCAATTTTTAGACTTTTCCTTCTGGAGACCGTAATAGTTGTTCAAACATTATGAAAATTGGTATACTTATGTAATTTTGCACGTAGAATTTAATGGTGCAAGCCGCAGTCGCTTATCTTTAACCGTTTTTGAGTTATGGCCCAAAAACGAAAAATTGAAAAAAGCAAAGGGGTACCCCTTTGGATTTTTTCAATTTTTAGACTTTTCCTTCTGGAGACCGTAATAGTTGTTCAAACATTATGAAAATTGGTATACTTATGTAATTTTGCACGTAGAATTTAACGGTGCAAGCCGCAATCGCGTATCTTTAACCGTTTTTGAGTTATGGCCCAAAAACGAAAAATTGAAAAAAAGCAAAGGGGTACCCCTTTGGATTTTTTCTATTTTTAGACTTTTCCTTCTGGAGACCGTAGTAGTTGTTCAAACATTATGAAAATTGGTATATTTATGTAATTTTGCACGTAGAATTTAATGGTGCAAGCCGCAGTCGCGTATCTTTAACCGTTTTTGAGTTATGGCCCAAAAACGAAAAATTGAAAAAAGCAAAGGGGTACCCCTTTGGTTTTTTAAATTTTTAGACTTTTCCTTCTGGAGACCGTAGTAGTTGTTCAAACATTATGAAAATTGGTATACTTATGTAATTTTGCACGTAGAATTTAATGGTGCAAGCCGCAGTCGCGTATCTTTAACCGTTTTTGAGTTATGGCCCAAAAACGAAAAATTGAAAAAAAGCAAAGGGGTACCCCTTTGGATTTTTTCAATTTTTAGACTTTTCCTTCTGGAGACCGTAGTAGTTGTTCAAACATTATGAAAATTGGTATACTTATGTAATTTTGCACGTAGAATTTAATGGTGCAAGCCGCAGTCGCGTATTTTTAACCGTTTTTGAGTTATGGCCCAAAAACGAAAAATTGAAAAAAAGCAAAGGGGTACCCCTTTGCATTTTTTCAATTTTTAGACTTTTCCTTCTGGAGACGGTAATAGTTGTTCAAACATTATGAAAATTGGTATACTTATGTAATTTTGCACGTAGAATTTAATGGTGCAAGCCGCAGTCGCGTATCTTTAACCGTTTTTGAGTTATGGCTCAAAAACGAAAAATTGAAAAAAAGCAAAGGGGTACCCCTTTGGATTTTTTAATTTTTAGACTTTTCCTTCTGGAGACCGTAATACTTGTTCAAACATTATGAAAATTGGTATACTTATGCAATTTTGCACGTAGAATTTAATGGTGCAAGCCGCAGTCGCGTATCTTTAACCGTTTTTGAGTTATGGCCCAAAAACGAAAAATTGAAAATGCAAAGGGGTACCCCTTTGCATTTTTTCAAATTTTAGACTTTTCCTTCTGGAGACCGTTATAGTTGTTCAAACATGAAAATTGGTATACTTATGTAATTTTGCACGTAGAATTTAATGGTGCAAGCCGCAGTCGCGTATCTTTAACCGTTTTTGAGTTATGGCCCAAAAACGAAAAATTGAAAAAAAGCAAAGGGGTACCCCTTTGAATTTTTTCAATTTTTAGACTTTTCCTTCTGGAGACCGTAATAGTTGTTCAAACATTATGAAAATTGGTATGCTTATGTAAATTTGCACGTAGAATTTAATGGTGCAAGCCGCAGTCGAGTATCTTTAACCGTTTTTGAGTTATGGCCCAAAAACGAAAAATTGAAAAAAAGCAAAGGGGTACCCTTTGGATTTTTTCAATTTTTAGACTTTTCCTTCTGGAGACCGTAATAGTTGTTCAAACATTATGAAAATTGGTATACTTATGTAATTTTGCACGTAGAATTTAATGGTGCAAGCCGCAGTCGCTTATCTTTAACCGTTTTTGAGTTATGGCCCAAAAACGAAAAATTGAAAAAAAGCAAAGGGGTACTCCTTTGGATTTTTTCAATTTTTAGACTTTTCCTTCTGGAGACCGTAATAGTTGTTCAAACATTATGAAAATTGGTATACTTATGTAATTTTGCACGTAGAATTTAACGGTGCAAGCCGCAATCGCGTATCTTTAACCGTTTTTGAGTTATGGCCCAAAAACGAAAAATTGAAAAAAAGCAAAGGGGTACCCCTTTGGATTTTTTCTATTTTTAGACTTTTCCTTCTGGAGACCGTAGTAGTTGTTCAAACATTATGAAAATTGGTATATTTATGTAATTTTGCACGTAGAATTTAATGGTGCAAGCCGCAGTCGCGTATCTTTAACCGTTTTTGAGTTATGGCCCAAAAACGAAAAATTGAAAAAAGCAAAGGGGTACCCCTTTGGTTTTTTAAATTTTTAGACTTTTCCTTCTGGAGACCGTAGTAGTTGTTCAAACATTATGAAAATTGGTATACTTATGTAATTTTGCACGTAGAATTTAATGGTGCAAGCCGCAGTCGCGTATCTTTAACCGTTTTTGAGTTATGGCCCAAAAACGAAAAATTGAAAAAAAGCAAAGGGGTACCCCTTTGGATTTTTTCAATTTTTAGACTTTTCCTTCTGGAGACCGTAGTAGTTGTTCAAACATTATGAAAATTGGTATACTTATGTAATTTTGCACGTAGAATTTAATGGTGCAAGCCGCAGTCGCGTATCTTTAACCGTTTTTGAGTTATGGCCCAAAAACGAAAAATTGAAAAAAAGCAAAGGGGTACCCCTTTGGATTTTTTCAATTTTTAGACTTTTCCTTCTGGAGACCGTAGTAGTTGTTCAAACATTATGAAAATTGGTATACTTATGTAATTTTGCACGTAGAATTTAATGGTGCAAGCCGCAGTCGCGTATCTTTAACCGTTTTTGAGTTATGGCCCAAAAACGAAAAATTGAAAAAAAGCAAAGGGGTACCCCTTTGGATTTTTTCAATTTTTAGACTTCTCCTTCTGGAGACCGTAGTAGTTGTTCAAACATTATGAAAATTGGTATACTTATGTAATTTTGCACGTAGAATTTAATGGTGCAAGCCGCAGTCGCGTATCTTTAACCGTTTTTGAGTTATGGCCCAAAAACGAAAAATTGAAAAAAAGCAAAGGGGTACCCCTTTGGATTTTTTCAATTTTTAGACTTTTCCTTCTGGAGACCGTAGTAGTTGTTCAAACATTATGAAAATTGGTATACTTATGTAATTTTGCACGTAGAATTTAATGGTGCAAGCCGCAGTCGCGTATCTTTAACCGTTTTTGAGTTATGGCCCAAAAACGAAAAATTGAAAAAAAGCAAAGGGGTACCCCTTTGAATTTTTTCAATTTTTAGACTTTTCCTTCTGGAGACCGTAATAGTTGTTCAAACATTATGAAAATTGGTATGCTTATGTAATTTTGCACGTAGAATTTAATGGTGCAAGCTGCAGTCGCGTATCTTTAACCGTTTTTGAGTTATGACCCAAAAACGAAAAATTGAAAAAAAGCAAAGGGGTACCCTTTGGATTTTTTCAATTTTTAGACTTTTCCTTCTGGAGACCGTAACAGTTGTTCAAACATTATGAAAATTGGTACACTTATGTAATTTTGCACGTAGAATTTAATGGTGCAAGCCGCAGTCGCTTATCTTTAACCGTTTTTGAGTTATGGCCCAAAAACGAAAAATTGAAAAAAAGCAAAGGGGTACCCCTTTGGATTTTTTCAATTTTTAGACTTTTCCTTCTGGAGACCGTAATACTTGTTCAAACTTTATGAAAATTGGTATACTTATGTAATTTTGCACGTAGAATTTAATGGTGCAAGCCGCAGTCGCGTATCTTTAACCGTTTTTGAGTTATGGCCAAAAAACCAAAAATTGAAAAAAAGCAAAGGGGTACCCCTTTGGATTTTTTCAATTTTTAGACTTTTCCTTCTGGAGACCGTAATACTTGTTCAAACTTTATGAAAATTGGTATACTTATGTAATTTTGCACGTAGAATTTAATGGTGCAAGCCGCAGTCGCGTATCTTTAACCGTTTTTGAGTTATGGCCCAAAAACCAAAAATTGAAAAAAAGCTAAGGGGTACCCCTTTGGATTTTTTCAATTTTTAGACTATTCCTTCTGGAGACCGTAATAGTTGTTCAAACATTATGAAAATTGGTACACTTATGTAATTTTGGACGTAGAATTTAATGGTGCAAGCCGCAGTCGCGTATCTTTAACCGTTTTTGAGTTATGGCCCAAAAACGAAAAATTGAAAAAAAGCAAAGGGGTACCCCTTTGGATTTTTTCAATTTTTAGACTTTTCCTTCTGGAGACCGTAGTAGTTGTTTAAACATTATGAAAATTGGTATACTTATGTAATTTTGCACGTAGAATTTAATGGTGCAAGCCGCAGTCGCGTATCTTTAACCGTTTTTGAGTTATGGCCCAAAAACGAAAAATTGAAAAAAAGCAAAGGGGTGTACCCCTTTGAATTTTTTCAATTTTTAGACTTTTCCTTCTGGAGACCGTAATAGTTGTTCAAACATTATGAAAATTGGTATGCTTATGTAATTTTGCACGTAGAATTTAATGGTGCAAGCTGCAGTCGCGTATCTTTAACCGTTTTTGAGTTATGACCCAAAAACGAAAAATTGAAAAAAAGCAAAGGGGTACCCTTTGGATTTTTTCAATTTTTAGACTTTTCCTTCTGGAGACCGTAACAGTTGTTCAAACATTATGAAAATTGGTACACTTATGTAATTTTGCACGTAGAATTTAATGGTGCAAGCCGCAGTCGCTTATCTTTAACCGTTTTTGAGTTATGGCCCAAAAACGAAAAATTGAAAAAAAGCAAAGGGGTACCCCTTTGGATTTTTTCAATTTTTAGACTTTTCCTTCTGGAGACCGTAATACTTGTTCAAACTTTATGAAAATTGGTATACTTATGTAATTTTGCACGTAGAATTTAATGGTGCAAGCCGCAGTCGCGTATCTTTAACCGTTTTTGAGTTATGGCCCAAAAACGAAAAATTGAAAAAAAGCAAAGGGGTACCCCTTTGGATTTTTTCAATTTTTAGACTTTTCCTTCTGGAGACCGTAGTAGTTGTTTAAACATTATGAAAATTGGTATACTTATGTAATTTTGCACGTAGAATTTAATGGTGCAAGCCGCAGTCGCGTATCTTTAACCGTTTTTGAGTTATGGCCCAAAAACGAAAAATTGAAAAAAAGCAAAGGGGTGTACCCCTTTGAATTTTTTCAATTTTTAGACTTTTCCTTCTGGAGACCGTAATAGTTGTTCAAACATTATGAAAATTGGTATGCTTATGTAATTTTGCACGTAGAATTTAATGGTGCAAGCTGCAGTCGCGTATCTTTAACCGTTTTTGAGTTATGACCCAAAAACGAAAAATTGAAAAAAAGCAAAGGGGTACCCTTTGGATTTTTTCAATTTTTAGACTTTTCCTTCTGGAGACCGTAACAGTTGTTCAAACATTATGAAAATTGGTACACTTATGTAATTTTGCACGTAGAATTTAATGGTGCAAGCCGCAGTCGCTTATCTTTAACCGTTTTTGAGTTATGGCCCAAAAACGAAAAATTGAAAAAAAGCAAAGGGGTACCCCTTTGGATTTTTTCAATTTTTAGACTTTTCCTTCTGGAGACCGTAATACTTGTTCAAACTTTATGAAAATTGGTATACTTATGTAATTTTGCACGTAGAATTTAATGGTGCAAGCCGCAGTCGCGTAGCTTTAACCGTTTTTGAGTTATGGCCAAAAAACCAAAAATTGAAAAAAAGCAAAGGGGTACCCCTTTGGATTTTTTCAATTTTTAGACTTTTCCTTCTGGAGACCGTAATACTTGTTCAAACTTTATGAAAATTGGTATACTTATGTAATTTTGCACGTAGAATTTAATGGTGCAAGCCGCAGTCGCGTATCTTTAACCGTTTTTGAGTTATGGCCCAAAAACCAAAAATTGAAAAAAAGCTAAGGGGTACCCCTTTGGATTTTTTCAATTTTTAGACTATTCCTTCTGGAGACCGTAATAGTTGTTCAAACATTATGAAAATTGGTACACTTATGTAATTTTGGACGTAGAATTTAATGGTGCAAGCCGCAGTCGCGTATCTTTAACCGTTTTTGAGTTATGGCCCAAAAACGAAAAATTGAAAAAAAGCAAAGGGGTACCTCTTTGGATTTTTTCAATTTTTAGACTTTTCCTTCTGGAGACCGTAATAGTTGTTCAAACATTATGAAACTTGGTATACTTATGTAATTTTGCACGTAGAATTTAATGGTGCAAGCCGCAATCGCGTATCTTTAACCGTTTTTGAGTTATGGCCCAAAAACGAAAAATTGAAAAAAGCAAAGGGGTACCCCTTTGGATTTTTTCTATTTTTAGACTTTTCCTTCTGGAGACCGTAGTAGTTGTTCAAATATTATGAAAATTGGTATACTTATGTACTTTTGCACGTAGAATTTAATGGTGCAAGCCGCAGTTGCGTATCTTTAACCGTTTTTGAGTTATGGCCCAAAAACGAAAAATTGAAAAAAAGCAAAGGGGTACCCCTTTGCATTTTTTCAAGTTTTAGACTTTTCCTTCTGGAGACCGTAATAGTTGTTCAAACATTATGAAAATTGGTATACTTATGTAATTTTGCACGTGGAATTTAATGGTGCAAGCCGCAGTCGCGTATCTTCAACCGTTTTTGAGTTATGGCCCAAAAACGAAAAATTGAAAAAAAGCAAAGGGGTACCCCTTTGGATTTTTTCAAATTTTAGACTTTTCCTTCTGGAGACCGTTATAGTTGTTCAAACATGAAAATTGGTATACTTATGTAATTTTGCACGTAGAATTTAATGGTGCAAGCCGCAGTCGCGTATCTTTAACTGTTTTTGAGTTATGGCCCAAAAACGAAAAATTGAAAAAGGCAAAGGGGTACCCCTTTGCATTTTTTCAAATTTTATACTTTTCCTTCTGGAGACCGTTATAGTTGTTCAAACATGAAAATTGGTATACTTATGTAATTTTGCACGTAGAATTGAATGGTGCAAGCCGCAGTCGCGTATCTTTAACCGTTTTTGAGTTATGGCCCAAAAACGAAAAATTGAAAAAAGCAAAGGGGTACCCCTTTGGATTTTTTCAATTTTTAGACTTTTCCTTCTGGAGACCGTAATAGTTGTTCAAACATTATGAAAATTGGTATACTTATGTAATTTTGCACGTAGAATTTAATGGTGCAAGCCGCAGCCGCTTATCTTTAACCGTTTTTGAGTTATGGCCCAAAAACGAAAAATTGAAAAAAAGCAAAGGGGTACCCCTTTGGATTTTTTCAATTTTTAGACTTTTCCTTCTGGAGACCGTAATACTTGTTCAAACTTTATGAAAATTGGTATACTTATGTAATTTTGCACGTAGAATTTAATGGTGCAAGCCGCAGTCGCGTATCTTTAACCGTTTTTGAGTTATGGCCCAAAAACGAAAAATTGAAAAAAAACAAAGGGGTACCCCTTTGGTTTTTTTCAATTTTTAGACTTTTCCTTCTGGAGACCGTAATAGTTGTTCAAACATTATGAAAATTGGTATACTTATGTAATTTTGCACGTAGAATTTAATGGTGCAAGCCGCAGTCGCGTATCTTTAACCGTTTTTGAGTTATGGCCCAAAAACGAAAAATTGAAAAAAAGCAAAGGGGTACCCCTTTGGATTTTTTCAATTTTTAGACTTTTCCTTCTGGAGACCGTAATAGTTGTTCAAACATTATGAAAATTGGTATACTTATGTAATTTTGCACGTAGAATTTAATGGTGCAAGCCGCAGTCGCGTATCTTTAACCGTTTTTGAGTTATGGCCCAAAAACGAAAAATTGAAAAAAAGCAAAGGGGTTTATTTTTGCAAAACCGACGTTTCTTTATACATTTACACCTTTTTCAGGGTAATTAATATATTTTTAAAGAATTTAGAAGATCTTATTTACCCTATAAAAGGTGCAAAGGTATAAAGAAACGTCAGTTTTGTAAGAATAAACGTCTTATTGAGACTTCGAGTAATTGTTAACATATAAATTAATGTTTCTGATAAATTTCAGATGTGTGGATACGAGCTGCTGTTGTCCAGAGATGCTGAGAAACTTGGAAACGAGAGGCGCGGACTTCCACTGGTTCACTGATTTCAACCCTGGAGAATTTGTAAGAGTCGACGTCATGGATTCCTCTTCAACTAAAGTACCCCCTCCGTGCACCCTAGACTTATGGTGATTTTTTAATGAATGCATTGTTAGATAATTAACTTAGATATAAAAATTCATATTTTTAACTGTAGTAGTTTAATAAATATTGAAAAAAAATAATTTTGCTTCAAGTAAAGTACCCATTCCGTGTATCCCAGATTTTTGGTAATTTTTATATAAATGTATTGTTGAATAGTTAACTTAAATGTAAAATTTTAAATTTTTAATTATGTTAGTTTAAGAAATATTTAAAAATAATTGATTTTTTTTTCAAGTAAAATATTCCTTTTGGTCACCCCAGAATTTTGGTAATTTTTATATCAATTTATTATTGAATAAGTAACTCAGATATCAAATTTCAAATTTTTATCTCTGTTAGTATAGGAAATATTTAAAAAGAATCGATTTTTTTTCAAGTAAAGTATCTCTTCTGGTTACCCCAGAGTCTTGTTAATTTTTATGTGAATGCATTGTTAAATAGTTAACTTAGATATAAAATCTCAATTTTTTAACTTTGTTAATGTAGGAAATATTTAAAAAGAATTGATTTTTTTTTAAGTAAAGTATCCCTTCTGGTCACCTCAGAATTTTAGTAATTTTTATTTCAATGCATTGTTAAATAGTTAACTTAGATGTAAAATTTTAAAGTTATAACTGTTAGTATAGGAAATATTTAAAAAAATTGGTTTTTTTTTTCAAGTAAAGTATCTCATCTGGTCACTCCAAAATTTTGGTAATTTTTATATAAATGCATTGTTGAATAATTAACTTAGATATAAAATTTCAAATTTTTAACGCTGCTTGTTTAGAAAATATTTTTAAAATAATCGATTTTTTTCAAGTAAAGTACCCTTACCGTTCACTCTAGACTTTTGATAACTTGTAATTGTAAAATTGTAATAATAAAATGTTATTGTATTGTTGTACCCATTTATTTCTTTTCCTTTTAGCTTGTAATACAAATAAAATGTTTGTAATTGTTGTAATTATGATTGTTGTTTATTTATTGTGTATAGAGTGTACTATAATGAATTGTGTAATATTAATGTACTTGTAATTGCTGCAATAAATATGTATTTTTAATTTAAAAATGTCTTATTTATTAATAGTAACATGAAATAGAAGAGTTCTTTGAGGTAGCATCTATAAACCGAAAAAAAAATTATTTCGTGCATAGATGCTACTTTCAGGTAGCATCTATGCACCAAAAAAATTTTTATTTTGTTCATAGATGCTACTTTCAGGTATTATCTATGCACCGAAAAAAAAATTATTGAGTGCATGGATGCTTCTGTGAAGCATCCATGAACCGAAAAAATATTTTTTGCGAGCATGGATGCATCCAAAAAAATGTTACTCTTTTGTCGAATTTGAGCATCATTTTGTCGTATTTTGTTGAAAATTTCTGATGGTATCAGGATAACATAAAAGAAAAGAGTACTTCAAAATTTAGAAATGTACATTTTTTCATCATTTTTGATTGATAGGTGCTGAACTCTGGAAGCCGTTTTAAAAACTACATACGTGTAGGTATATAGGATATAATAGGAATTTTAAAGATAAACTTGAATTTTGATAAATTCTACTTTATTATATAGTTCATAATACACACAGAATATACGTTATTATATTACAATAAATACATTATATAATACATTTTATTTTCTATAGATATATCCTGGGATGTCCTTAAGTGGTCCTTGGTCCGCTGTTGATCCTGTAATCACACAGAAAAATATTATTAGACATAGTTACTAATTGACATTTCAATAATATTATAGTTTTCTAACTATACAAAGTACAATTAATACAATATTAATATACAGGCTGTTCCAAAAGTTACAGACAGTTAAAACTACACTTAATTTAGAATAAATTTTATTATAAACCATAAATTTTTGTCTAGCTCATTTTCTCTATTTCTGTCTGTAGCTTCTAAACGGTTAAAGCTAGCAATGTGTACGTTGCAAATTTGGAATCTACATGAAATTCTCTATAATATACATCTGCAGTGATATTTGTATACAGGCTGTTACAATAGTTACAGGCCATTAAAAGTACACTTATCTTGGAATAATTTTTATTATAACGATGAATTTTTGTCTAGCTCATTTTATATATTTTTGTCTGTAGCTTCTAAACGGTTAAAGATAGCAACTACAAATTCATTGTTATAATAAAAATTATTCCAAAATAAGTGTACATTTAACAGTCTGTAACTATTGGAACAGCCTATATACAAATATCTCTGCTGACGTGTAATATAGAGAATTTCATGTAGATTTCAAATTTGCAACGTACACGTTGCTATCTTTAACCGTTTAGGAGCTACAGATAAAAATAGAGAAAATGAGATAGACAAAAATTCATCGTTATAATAAAAATTATTCCAAAATAAATGTACTTTAACAGTCTGTAACTATTGGAACAGCCTATATACAACTATCTTTGCTGACGTATAATATAGAGAATTTCATGTAGTTTCCAAATTTGCAACGTACACGTTGCTATCTTTAACCGTTTAGAAGCTACAGTTAAAAATAGAGAAAATGAGCTAGACAAAAATTAATCGTTATAATAAAAATTATTCGAAAATAAGTATACATTTAACAGTCTGTAACTATTGGAACAGCCTATATACAAATATCTCTGCTGACGTATAATATAGAGAATTTCATGTAGATAACAAATTTGCAACGTACACGTTGCTATCTTTAACCGTTTAGAAGCTACAGATAAAAATAGAGAAAGTGAGCTAGACAAAAATTCATCGTTATAATAAAAATTATTCCAAAATAAGTGTACATTTAACAGTCTGTAACTATTGGAACAGCCTATATACAAATATCTCTGCTGACGTATATTATAGAGAATTTCATGTAGATTCCAAAATTGTAACGTGCACGTTACTATCTTTAACCGTTTAGGAGCTACAGATAAAAATACAGAAAATGAGATAGACAAAAATTCATCGTTATAATAAAAATTATTCCAAAATAAGTGTACTTTTAACAGTCTGTAACTATTGGAACAGCCTATATACAAATATCTCTGCTGACGTATAATATAGAGAATTTCATGTAGATAACAAATTTGCAACGTACACGTTGCTATCTTTAACCGTTTAGAAGCTACAGATAAAAATAGAGAAAGTGAGCTAGACAAAAATTCATCGTTATAATAAAAATTATTCCAAAATAAGTGTACATTTAACAGTCTGTAACTATTGGAACAGCCTATATACAAATATCTCTGCTGACGTATATTATAGAGAATTTCATGTAGATTCCAAATTTGCAACGTACACGTTGCTATCTTTAACCGTTTAGAAACTACAGTTAAAAATAGAGAAAATGAGCTAGACAAAAATTCATCGTTATAATAAAAATTATTCCAAAATAAATGTACTTTTAACAGTCTGTAACTATTGGAACAGCCTATATACAAATATCTCTGCTGACGTATATTATAGAGAATTTCATGTAGATTCCAAATTTGCAACGTACACGTTGCTATCTTTAACCGTTTAGAAGCTACAGATAAATATAGAGAAAATGAGCTAGACAAAAATTCATCGTTATACTAAAAATTATTCCGAAATAAGTGTACATTTAACAGTCTGTAACTATTGGAACAGCCTATATACAAATATCTCTGCTGACGTATATTATAGAGAATTTCATGTAGATTCCAAATTGTAACGTGCACGTTGCTGTCTTAAACCGTTTAGAAGCTACAAATAAAAGTAGAGAAAATGAGCTAGACAAAAATTCATCGATATAATAAAAATTATTCCAAAATAAGTGTACATTTAACAGTCTGTAACTATTGGAACAGCCTATATACAAATATCTCTGCTGACGTATAATATAGAGAATTTCATGTAGATTCCAAATTTGCAACGTACACGTTGCTATCTTTAACCGTTTAGGAGCTACAGATAAAAATAGAGAAAATGAGATAGACAAAAATTCATCGTTATAATAAAAATTATTCCAAAATAAGTGTACATTTATCAGTCTGTAACTATTGGAACAGCCTATATAGAACTATCTCTGCTGACGTATAATATAGAAAATTTCATGTAGATTCCAAATTTGCAACGTACACGTTGCTATCTTTAACCGTTTAGAAGCTACAGATAAAAATAGAGAAAGTGAGCTAGACAAAAATTCATCGTTATAATAAAAATTATTCCAAAATAAGTGTGCTTTTAACAGTCTGTAACTATTGAAACAGCCTATATACAAATATCTCTGCTGACGTATATTATAGAGAATTTCATGTAGATTCCAAATTTGCAACGTACACGTTGCTATCTTTAACCGTTTAGGAGCTACAGATAAAAATAGAGAAAATGAGATAGACAAAAATTCATCGTTATAATAAAAATTATTCCAAAATAAGTGTACATTTATCAGTCTGTAACTATTGGAACAGCCTATATACAACTATCTCTGCTAACGTATAATATAGAGAATTTCATGTAGATAACAAATTTGCAACGTACACGTTGCTATCTTTAACCGTTTAGAAGCTACAGATAAATATAGAGAAAATGAGCTAGACAAAAATTCATCGATATAATAAAAATTATTCCAAAATAAGTGTGCATTTAACAGTCTGTAACTATTGGAACAGCCTATATACAAATATCTCTGCTGACGTGTATTATAGAGAATTTCATGTAGAATCCAAATTTGTAACGTGCTCGTTGCTGTCTTAAACCGTTTAGAAGCTACAAATAAAAATAGAGAAAATGAGCTAGACAAAAATTCATCGATATAATAAAAATTATTCCAAAATAAGTGTACATTTAACAGTCTGTAACTATTGGAACAGCCTATATACAAATATCTCTGCTGACGTATAATATAGAGAATTTCATGTAGATTCCAAATTTGCAACGTACACGTTGCTACCTTTAACTGTTTAGAGGCTACAGATAAAAATAGAGAAAATGAGCTAGACAAAAATTCATCGTTATAATAAAAATTATTCCAAAATAAGTGTACATTTATCAGTCTGTAACTATTGGAACAGCCTATATACAACTATCTCTACTGACGTATAATATAGAGAATTTCATGTAGATTCCAAATTTGCAACGTACACGTTGCTATCTTTAACCGTTTACACGCTACAGATGAAATAGAGAAAATGAGCTAGACAAAAATTCATCGTTATAATAATAATTATTCCAAAATAAGTGTACTTTTAACAGTCTGTAACTATTGAAGCAGCCTATATACAAATATTTTCGCTGACGTATAATATAGAGAATTTCATGTAGATTCCAAATTTGCAACGTACACGTTGCTATCTTTAACCGTTTAGTAGCAACAGATAAAAATAGAGAAAATGAGCTGGACAAAAATTCATCGTTATAATAAAAATTATTCCAAAATAAGTGTACTTTTAACAGTCTGTAACTATTGAAACAGCCTATATACAAATATCTCTGCTGACGTATATTATAGAGAATTTCATGTAGATTCCAAATTTGTAACGTGCACTTTGCTATCTTTAACCGTTTAGAAGCTACAGATAAGAATAGAGAAAATGAGCTAGACAAAAATTCATCGTTATAATAAAAATTATTCCAAAATAAGTGTACATTTATCAGTCTGTAACTATTGGAACAGCCTATATACAACTATCTCTGCTGACGTATAATATAGAGAATTTCATGTAGATTCCAAATTTGCAACGTACACGTTGCTATCTTTAACCGTTTACACGCTACAGATAAAATAGAGAAAATGAGCTAAACAAAAATTCATCGTTATAATAAAAATTATTCCAAAATAAGTGTACATTTAACAGTCTGTAACTATTGGAACAGCCTATATACAAATATCTCTGCTGACGTATATTATAGAGAATTTCATGTTGATTCCAAATTTGTAACGTGCACGTTGCTGTCTTAAACCGTTTAGAAGCTACAGATAAAAATAGAGAAAATGAGCTAGACAAAAATTCATCGATATACTAAAAATTATTCCAAAATTAGTGTATATTTAACAGTCTTTAACTATTGGAACAGCCTATATACAAATATCTCTGCTGACATTTATTTTAGAGAATTTCATGTGTAGATTCCAAATATGCAACGTGCACGTTGCTATCTTTAACCGTTTAGAAGCTACAGATAAAAATAGGGAAAATGAGCTAGACAAAAATTCATCGTTATAATAAAAATTATTCCAAAATAAGTGTACATTTAAAAGTCTGTAACTATTGGAACAGCCTATATACAAATATTTTCGCTGACGTATATTATAGAGAATTTCATGTAGATTCCAAATTTGTAACGTACACGTTGCTATCTTTAACCGTTTAGAAGCTACAGACAAAAATAGAGAATATGAGATAGAGGCGGAAAATCCGTTAAAATTCATATGTGATCGTAACTTGTAACTGGTAAGTAGTATGATAAAAAGTTAAATGTACACCCCCCCTAGAATTTGATTTGCTATTAAACAGGTCCTATTCGCTTTATTTCTATCTCTTACCGTTTCCGAGAAATAAATATCAAAATCTGAGATTTTCAGTAGCCTATTAAAATTTAATAAATTTAAAAATTCACAGCGCCCGTATTTAAAAATATTAAATAACAAAATTTTGGGTATGTATGTAGCTAAATACGTAGATTTTAAAAATCGATACGGCAAAATTTAATTTTTACCCATTCTTGGGTGTGACATCATTATCTGTTAAACCATCAACTTTACGAAAAAAATGCATATAACAAAAGTTATAGAGAATCCAAAGATATATATGATACATCAAAAATATTTTTATATTTGGCCCAGTTTTGGGTTTGGCAAATTTAAACTTTTCTTATTTTTAATAATTAAAAAACCAAATTTTGGGCATATACGCAGAAAAATACGTAGATTCCGAAAATCGATATCCAAGATTTCAATTTTTACCCATTTTAGGGTGTAATATCGTTATCTGCTAAACTATCAACTTTACAAAAAAAATACATAAGACAAAAGTTGTAGCGAATCTTAAGTTATGTAGATCATACATTAAACATTTATCGATATTTTCCCAAATTAAGGGTGTAGAGGCTGAAAACCCGTTAAAACTCATATAAGTCGCCGTACACCCCCCCCCTAGTATTCGATTTGCTATGAAAAAGGTCCTATTCGCTTTATCTCTATCTCTTACCGTTTCCGAGAAATAAATATCAAAATCTGAGATTTTCAGTAGCCTATTAAAATTTATAATTTTAAAAATTCACAGCGCCCGTATTTAAAAATATTAAATAACAAAATATTGGGTGTGTATGTAGCTAAATACGTAGATTTTAAAAATCGATACGGCAAAATTTAATTTCTACCCATTCTTGGGTGTAACATCATTATTTGCTAAACCATCATTTTTACGAAAAAAATCCATATGACAAAAGTTGTAGAGAATCAAAAGATATATATGATACATCAAAAATATTTTTCCTATTTGGCCCAGTTTTGGGTTTTGCTAATTTTGGACTTTTCTTAATTTTAATAATTAAAAAACCAAATTTTGGTTATGTACGCAACAAAATGCGTAAATTCCGAAAATCGATATCCAAGCTTTCAATTTTCACCCATTTTAGGGTGTGATATCGTTATCTGCTAAACTATCAACTTTACAAAAAAAATACATACGACACAAGTTGTAGAGAATCTTAAGTTATGTAGATCACACATTAAACATTTTTCGATATTATCCCAAATTAAGGGTGTAGAGGCTGTAAACCCGTTAAAACTCATATAAGTCGCCGTAACTTGGAACTGGTATGTCGTATGATAAAAAGTTAAATGTACACCCCCCCTAGTATTCGATTTGCTATGAAAAAGGTCCTATTCGCTTTATCTCTATCTCTTACCGTTTCCGAGAAATAAATATCAAAATCTGAGATTTTCAGTAGCCAATTAAAATTTCTAATTTTAAAAATTCACAGCACCCGTATTTAAAAATATTAAGTAACAATATTTTAGGTGTGTATGTAGCTAAATACATAGATTTTAAAAATCGATACGGCAAAATTTAATTTCTACCCATTCTTGGGTGTGACATCATTATCTGCTAAACCATCAACTTTACGAAAAAAATACATATGACGAAAGTTGTAGATAATCAAAAGTAATATATGATACATCAAAAATAATTTTCCTATTTGGCCCAGTTTTGGGTTTGGCAATTTTGGACTTTTCTTATTTTTAATAATTAAAAAACCAAATTTTGGGTATATACGCAGAAAAATACGTAGATTCCGAAAATCCATATCCAAGATTTCAATTTTTACCCATTTTAGGGTGTGATATTGTTATCTGCTAAACTATCAACTTTACAAAAGAAATACATACGATAAAAGTAGTAGAGAATCTTAAGTTATGTGGATCATACATTAAACATTTTTCGATATTTTCCCAAATTAAGGGTGTAGAGGCTGAAAACCCGTTAAAACTCATATAAGTCGCCGTAACTTGGAACTGGTATGACGTATGATAGAAAGTTAAATGTATACCCCCCCTAGTATTCGATTTGCTATGAAAAAGGTCCTATTCGCTTTATCTTTATCTCTTACCGTTTCCGAGAAATAAATATCAAAATCTGAGATTTTCAGTAGCCTATTAAAATTTATAAATTTAAAAGTTCACAGCGCCCGTATTTAAAAATATTAAATAACAAAATTTTGGGTATGTATGTAGCTAAATTCGTAGATTTTAAAAATTGATACGGCAAAATTTAATTTCTACCCATTCTTGGGTGTGACATCATTATCTGCTAAACCATCAACTTTACGAAAAAAATGCATATGACAAAAGTTGTAGAGAATCAAAAGTTATATATGATACATTAAAAATATTTTTCCTATTTGGCCCAGTTTTGGGTTTGGCAATTTTGGACTTTTCTTATTTTTAATAATTAAAAAACCAAATTTTGGGCATATACGTAGAAAAATACGTAGATTCCGAAAATCGATATCCAAGATTTCAATTTTTACCCATTTTAGGGTGTGATATCGTTATCTGCTAAACTATCAACTTTACAAAAAAAATACATACGACAAAAGTTGTAGAGACTCTTAAGTTATGTGGATCATACATTAAACATTTTTCGATATTTTCCCAAATTAAGGGTGTAGAGGCTGAAAACCCGTTAAAACTCATATAAGTCGCCGTAACTTGGAACTGGTATGACGTATGATAGAAAGTTAAATGTATACCCCCCCTAGTATTCGATTTGCTATGAAAAAGGTCCTATTCGCTTTATCTTTATCTCTTACCGTTTCCGAGAAATAAATATCAAAATCTGAGATTTTCAGTAGCCTATTAAAATTTATAAATTTAAAAGTTCACAGCGCCCGTATTTAAAAATATTAAATAACAAAATTTTGGGTACGTATGTAGCTAAATACGTGGATTTTAAAAATCGATACGGCAAAATTTAATTTCTACCCATTCTTGGGTGTAACATCATTATTTGCTAAACCATTAACTTTACAAAAAAAATGCATATAACAAAAGTTGTAGAGAATCAAAAGTTTTATATGATACATCAAAAATAATTTTCCTATTTGGCCCAGTTTTGGGTTTGGCAATTTTGGACTTTTCTTATTTTTAATTATTGAAAAACCAAATTTTGGGTACATACGCAGAAAAATACGTAGATTCCGAAAATTTATATCCAAGATTTCAATTTTTACCCATTTTAGGGTGTGATATCGTTATCTGCTAAACTATCAACTTTACAAAAAAAATACATACGAGAAAAGTTGTAGAGAATCTTAAGTTATGTAGATAATACATTAAACATTTTTCGATATTTTCCCAAATTAAGGGTGTAGAGGCTGAAAACCCGTTAAAACTCATATAAGTCGCCGTAACTTGGAACTGGTACGTCGTATGATAAAAAGTTAAATATACACCCCCCTTAGTATTCGATTTGCTATGAAAAAGGTCCTATTCGCTTTATCTCTATCTCTTACCGTTTCCGAGAAATAAATATCAAAATCTGAGATTTTCAGTAGCCTATTAAAATTTATAATTTTAAAAATTCACAGCGCCCGTATTTAAAAATATTAAATAACAAAATTTTGGGTTTGTATGTAGCTAAACACGTAGATTTTAAAAATCGATACGACAAAATTTAATTTCTACCCATTCTTGGGTGTAACATCATTATTTGCTAAACCATCAACTTTACGAAAAAAATGCATATGATAAAAGTTGTAGAGAATCAAAAGTTATATATGATACATTAAAAATATTTTTCCTATTTGGCCCAGTTTTGGGTTTGGCAATTTTGGACTTTTCTTATTTTTAATAATTAAAAAACGAAATTTTGTGTATATACGCAGAAAAATACGTAGATTCCGAAAATCGATTTCCAAGATTTAAATTTTTACCCATTTTAGGGTGTAATAACGTTATCTGCTAAACTATCAACTTTACAAAAAAAATACACACAACAAAAGTTGTAGAGAATCTTAAGTTATGTAGATCATACATTAAACATTTTTCGATATTTTCCCAAATTAAGGGTGTAGAGGCTGAAAACCCGTTAAAACTCATATAAGTCGCCGTAACTTGGAACTGGTATGTCGTATGATAAAAAGTTAAACGTACACCCCCCCTAGTATTCGATTTGCTATGAAAAAGGTCCTATTCGCTTTATCTCTATCTCTTACCGTTTCCGAGAAATAAATATCAAAATCTGAGATTTTAAGTAGCCTATTAAAATTGATAATTTTAAAAATTCACAGCGCCCGTATTTAAAAATATTAAATAACAAAATTTTGGGTATGTATGTAGCTAAATACGTAGATTTTAAAAATTGATACGGCAAAATTTAATTTCTACCCATTCTTGGGTGTGACATCATTATCTGCTAAACCATCAACTTTACGAAAAAAATGCATATGACAAAAGTTGTAGAAAATCAAAAGTTTTATATGACACATCAAAAATAATTTTCCTATTTGGCCCAGTTTTGGGTTTGGCAATTTTGGACTTTTCTTATTTTTAATAATTAAAAAACCAAATTTTGGGTATATACGCAGCAAAATACGTAGATTTCGAAAATCCATATCCAAGATTTTAATTTTTACCCATTTTAGGGTGTGATATCGTTATCTGCTAAACTATCAACTTTACAAAAAAAATACATACGACAAAAGTTGTATAGAATCTTAAGTTATGTAGATCATACATTAAACATTTTTCGATATTTTCCTAAATTAAGGGTGTAGAGGCTGAAAACCCGTTAAAACTCATATAAGTCGCCGTAACTTGGAACTGGTATGTCGTATGATAAAAAGTTAAATGTACACCCCCCCTAGTATTTGATTTGCTATGAAAAAGGTCCTATTCACTTTATCTCTATCTCTTACCGTTTCCGAGAAATAAATATCAAAATCTGAGATTTTAAGTAGCCTATTAAAATTGATAATTTTAAAAATTCACAGCGCCCGTATTTAAAAATATTAAATAACAAAATTTTGGGTATGTATGTAGCTAAATACGTAGATTTTAAAAATCGATACGGCAAAATTTAATTTCTACCCATTTTTGGGTGTAACATCATTATTTGCTAAACCATTAACTTTACGAAAAAAATGCATATGACAAAAGTTGTAGAGAATCAAAAGTTTTATATGATACATCAAAAATAATTTTCCTATTTGGCCCAGTTTTGGGTTTGGCAATTTTGGACTTTTCTTATTTTTAATAATTAAAAACCCAAATTTTGGGTATATACGCAGCAAAATACGTAGATTTCGAAAATCCATATCCAAGATTTTAATTTTTACCCATTTTAGGGTGTGATATTGTTATCTGCTAAACTATCAACTTTACAAAAGAAATACATACGATAAAAGTAGTAGAGAATCTTAAGTTATGTAGATAATACATTAAACATTTTTCGATATTTTCCCAAATTAAGGGTGTAGAGGCTGAAAACCCGTTAAAACTCATATAAGTCGCCGTAACTTGGAACTGGTATGACGTATGATAGAAAGTTAAATGTATACCCCCCCCTAGTATTCGATTTGCTATGAAAAAGGTCCTATTCGCTTTATCTTTATCTCTTACCGTTTCCGAGAAATAAATATCAAAATCTGAGATTTTCAGTAGCCTATTAAAATTTATAAATTTAAAAGTTCACAGCGCCCGTATTTAAAAATATTAAATAACAAAATTTTGGGTACGTATGTAGCTAAATACGTAGATTTTAAAAATCGATACGGCAAAATTTAATTTCTACCCATTCTTGGGTGTAACATCATTATTTGCTAAACCATTAACTTTACAAAAAAAATGCATATAACAAAAGTTGTAGAGAATCAAAAGTTTTATATGATACATCAAAAATAATTTTCCTATTTGGCCCAGTTTTGGGTTTGGCAATTTTGGACTTTTCTTATTTTTAATTATTGAAAAACCAAATTTTGGGTACATACGCAGAAAAATACGTAGATTCCGAAAATTTATATCCAAGATTTCAATTTTTACCCATTTTAGGGTGTGATATCGTTATCTGCTAAACTATCAACTTTACAAAAAAAATACATACGAGAAAAGTTGTAGAGAATCTTAAGTTATGTAGATCATACATTAAACATTTTTCGATATTTTCCCAAATTAAGGGTGTAGAGGCTGAAAACCCGTTAAAACTCATATAAGTCGCCGTAACTTGGAACTGGTACGTCGTATGATAAAAAGTTAAATATACACCCCCCTTAGTATTCGATTTGCTATGAAAAAGGTCCTATTCGCTTTATCTCTATCTCTTACCGTTTCCGAGAAATAAATATCAAAATCTGAGATTTTCAGTAGCCTATTAAAATTTATAATTTTAAAAATTCACAGCGCCCGTATTTAAAAATATTAAATAACAAAATTTTGGGTTTGTATGTAGCTAAACACGTAGATTTTAAAAATCGATACGACAAAATTTAATTTCTACCCATTCTTGGGTGTAACATCATTATTTGCTAAACCATCAACTTTACGAAAAAAATGCATATGATAAAAGTTGTAGAGAATCAAAAGTTATATATGATACATTAAAAATATTTTTCCTATTTGGCCCAGTTTTGGGTTTGGCAATTTTGGACTTTTCTTATTTTTAATAATTAAAAAACGAAATTTTGGGTATATACGCAGAAAAATACGTAGATTCCGAAAATCGATTTCCAAGATTTAAATTTTTACCCATTTTAGGGTGTAATAACGTTATCTGCTAAACTATCAACTTTACAAAAAAAATACACACAACAAAAGTTGTAGAGAATCTTAAGTTATGTAGATCATACATTAAACATTTTTCGATATTTTCCCAAATTAAGGGTGTAGAGGCTGAAAACCCGTTAAAACTCATATAAGTCGCCGTAACTTGGAACTGGTATGTCGTATGATAAAAAGTTAAACGTACACCCCCCCTAGTATTCGATTTGCTATGAAAAAGGTCCTATTCGCTTTATCTCTATCTCTTACCGTTTCCGAGAAATAAATATCAAAATCTGAGATTTTAAGTAGCCTATTAAAATTGATAATTTTAAAAATTCACAGCGCCCGTATTTAAAAATATTAAATAACAAAATTTTGGGTATGTATGTAGCTAAATACGTAGATTTTAAAAATTGATACGGCAAAATTTAATTTCTACCCATTCTTGGGTGTGACATCATTATCTGCTAAACCATCAACTTTACGAAAAAAATGCATATGACAAAAGTTGTAGAGAATCAAAAGTTATATATGATACATTAAAAATATTTTTCCTATTTGGCCCAGTTTTGGGTTTGGCAATTTTGGACTTTTCTTATTTTTAATAATTAAAAAACCAAATTTTGGGCATATACGCAGAAAAATACGTAGATTCCGAAAATCGATATCCAAGATTTCAATTTTTACCCATTTTAGGGCGTGATATCGTTATCTGCTAAACTATCAACTTTACAAAAAAAATACATACGACAAAAGTTGTAGAGACTCTTAAGTTATGTAGATCATACATTAAACATTTTTCGATATTTTCCCAAATTAAGGGTGTAGAGGCTGAAAACCCGTTAAAACTCATATAAATCGCCGTAACTTGGAACTGGTACGTCGTATGATAAAAAGTTAAATGTACACCCCCCCTAGTATTCGATTTGCTATGAAAAAGGTCCTATTCGCTTTATCTCTATCTCTTACCGTTTCCGAGAAATAAATATCAAAATCTGAGATTTTCAGTAGCCTATTAAAATTTATAATTTTAAAAATTCACAGCGCCCGTATTTAAAAATATTAAATAACAAATTTTGGGTGTGTATGTAGCTAAATACGTAGATTTTAAAAATCGATACGACAAAATTTAATTTCTACCCATTTTTGGGTGTAACATCATTATTTGCTGAACCATTAACTTTACGAAAAAAATGCATATGACAAAAGTTGTAGATAATCAAAAGTAATATATGATACATCAAAAATATTTTTCCTATTTGGCCCAGTTTTGGGTTTGGCAATTTTGGACTTTTCTTATTTTTAATAATTAAAAAACTAAATTTTGGGCATATACGCAGAAAAATACGTAGATTCCGAAAATCGATATCCAAGATCTAAATTTTTACCCATTTTAGGGTGTGATATCGTTATCTGCTAAACTATCAACTTTACAAAAAAAATACGTACGACAATAGTTGTAGAAAATCTTAAGTTATGTAGATCATACATTAAACATTTTTCGATATTTTCCTAAATTAAGGGTGTAGAGGCTGAAAACCCGTTAAAACTCATGTAAGTCGCCGTAACTTGGAACTGGTATGTCGTATGATAAAAAGTTAAATGTACACCCCCCCTAGTATTCGATTTGCTATGAAAAAGGTCCTATTCGCTTTATCTCTATCTCTTACCGTTTCCGAGAAATAAATATCAAAATCTGAGATTTTCAGTAGCCTATTAAAATTTATAATTTTAAAAATTCGCAGCGCCCGTATTTAAAAATATTAAATAACAAAATTTTGGGTATGTATGTAGCTAAATACGTAGATTTTAAAAATCGATACGGCAAAATTTAATTTCTACCCATTCTTGGGTGTGACATCATTATCTGCTAAACCATCAACTTTACGAAAAAAATGCATATGACAAAAGTTGTAGAGAATCAAAAGTTATATATGATACATAAAAAATATTTTTCCTATTTGGCCCAGTTTTGGGTTTGGCAATTTTGGACTTTTCTTATTTTTAATTATTAAAAAACCAAATTTTGGGTATATACGCAGAAAAATACGTAGATTTCGATAATCCATATCCAAGATTTCAATTTTTACCCATTTTAGGGTGTGATATCGTTATCTGCTAAACTATCAACTTTACAAAAAAAATACATACGACAAAAGTTGTAGAGAATCTTAAGTTATGTAGATCATACATTAAACATTTTTCGATATTGTTCCAAATTAAGGGTGTAGAGGCTGAAAACCCGTTAAAACTCATATAAGTCGCCGTAACTTGGAACTGGTATGTCGTATGATAAAAAGTTAAATGTACACCTCCCCTAGTATTCGATTTGCTATGAAAAAGGTCCTATTCGCTTTATCTCTATCTCTTACCGTTTCCGAGAAATAAATATCAAAATCTGAGATTTTCAGTAGCCCATTAAAATTTATAAATTTAAAAATTCACAGCGACCGTATTTAAAAATTGTATATAACAAAATTTTGGGTATGTATGTAGCTAAATACGTAGATTTTAAAAATCGATACGGCAAAATTTAATTTCTACCCATTTTTGGGTGTAACATCATTATTTGCTAAACCATCAACTTTACGAAAAAAATGCATATGACAAAAGTTGTAGAGAATCAAAAGTTATATATGATACATTAAAAATATTTTTCCTATTTGGCCCAGTTTTGGGTTTGGCAATTTTGGACTTTTCTTATTTTTAATAATTAAAAAACCAAATTTTGGGTGTATACGCAGAAAAATACGTAGATTCCGAAAATCGATATCCAAGATTTCAATTTTTACCCATTTTAGGGTATGATATCGTTATCTGCTAAACTATCAACTTTACAAAAAAAATACATACGACAAAAGTTGTAGAGAATCTTAAGTTATGTAGATCATGCATTAAACATTTTTCGATATTTTCCCAAATTAAGGGTGTAGAGGCTGAAAACCCGTTAAAACTCATATAAGTCGTCGTAACTTGGAATTGGTACGTCGTATGATAAAAAGTTAAATGTACACCCCCCCTAGAATTCGATTTGCTATGAAAAAGGTCCTATACGCTTTATATCTATCTCTTACCGTTTCTGAGAAATAAATATCAAAATCTAAGATTTTCAGTAGCCTATTAAAATGTAATAATTTTAAAAATTCACAGCGCTCGTATTTAAAAATATGAAATAACAAAAATTTGGGTATGTATGTAGCTAAATACGTAGTTTTAAAAATAGTTACGGCAATATTTTATTTCCACCCATTCTTGGGTATGACATCATTATCTGCTAAACCATTAACTTTACGAAAAAAGTGCATATGACAAAAGTTGTAGAGAATCAGAAGTTATATATGATACTGGGTATAAAAGTATATGCCTCCTTAATTTTCAGTTAAAATTTGAAACGAAAACTACTTAAATTAATGTACATAAAGATGGAAAATATTGTACTACTCTTGCCCTACGGCTTGTCACCCCAATTTTTTTACTGGGTATAAAAGTACATGGCCTCCTTAATATTCAGTTAAAATTTGATACAGAAACTATTTAAATTAATGTACATAAACATGAATAATAATGTACTACTCTTGCCCTACGGCTTGTCACAACTAAATAAACAAAAAATGGTCATTCACTTTTGTAATAAATTTGTTAATTACTCAAAAACTGATAGCCAAAATTTATTTTTGTTACTTTTATTGTAAATATCGAGACAAAATTACGGGCATGGCACATATTTCTAAAATTATTTTCAAAAATTCGCTTGATCATGGAATTTGACAATTTATTTGTATTTAACGCTGAAAATTTATAAACATTTGTATACACATATAGTTTTTGATGTACAATGTAAATTTGGAAAGTATCACACGGATTAACAACTCCTTAATGGTGTAAGTGTAACATGTTTTGTTCTAGGTCTCAAATTTAATTTGTATAATACAATATTTGAAAATGACATCCATATAGTAATACATAACACAGAAAATGATCATTATAATAATTATATGAATCAAAATATTTTATATATTTTGGATTTGGACTGCAATAATTCTTATAAAATACTTGAAGAGGTGACATATTATTTATTAAATATAAATATATTATGCATATTATTGTATGAGAAGGTTTATCAAGCATCACCTCACAGGCACTCACAGCTATAATGGAGAAAACACCTCAACAATTACTTTAAAAACATATATATATAACACCATTTATACAAAATTGTATTTTATATAATTATATTTAAACATTCTATGCGCCTAATAGTAAAAATTTTCGTTGCTTGGTGGCAGCACCAACGTGTCCAAATTCGTAATTTTTGTAAATAAATTAAATAAAATAAAATAATAATAAAATCGTGAATTTATGCTTTCCAGCGTTCGTTAACACTGGGGTGTAGCAGACTTGTCCAAACCAAAGTTCTGTATTTACATTGTTGCTTGTCACTTGTTGTTTGAAATTGAAATATATAGAACTACTTGTCGTAGAGTAGAAAATATCTTGAATTAATATATACAAAAATTAATACGCGATTCAGTAAGATTTTGCACTATTTTCTTATAATTTTTATGAATAAAATATGTATGTAATTAATTCAAATTTGAACACAAGATGGTACTAGATGTTTCGATTTTATTTTACATAGAAATTAAATGAATTATTATTCCAAATAATACGAAATGGGGACATTGGTTGTTTTTACATTAAACCATATTAATTTTAAATTATTTTGTGATAATAATATTAATTTATTTTCATTTTAAACATACATATATTTTTAATTCTTAACTTACCTATAAATGATGGAAGTTAAAAATATGATTTTATAATATGGACCTTAGGTCTTTAATTTAAATGGATTTTTTGCTTATATTTAAAGTTAATCTTAAGTATTTTTTACAAGCAAACAGTGAAAAATTATTTTTATTACCAAATACATAGATATTACTAACACAAAATGCAAATAATTTTAAACAAATTCAAACTAATTTTTCTACATTACAAATTTATCAAAATACAAATACATTATTGATTTAAAAATTCGATTATAAAACATATAATATTTACGAAATTTATAATTTATTTTGAGTGGCGCGTTTTTCAGGTCACTCTGTATATGAACAAACAAGCAAATGGTGTATAATATTAATTTTATAGATTTAAACATACTGATTCAATTTCGAAAGTAAATTATGTATATGTCAAGTATTTGATTGAATATTTAAATGCTACCTTAAAAATACACCCACTGTTGTTTCTTGGGTTTATATTAATAAAACTACAAATTTATATGACGGTATGATACAAGATAAACAACTTCTCCTAATAAAATTTTTGTCTAAAACCTTTCAGTTTCTCAAAAATTAAATGAAATTTAAGAGCTTTTTCCCATATTAGACTAAGATAGAAATACTTGGTTTCAAAATTTTCTGAATGATTTCTGCATAAAAATTGTCATATTTTGAGTCAGAGCTCAATGTTTCGCCCGCAGTCGTATATGGCATCTTCAGGAGCAATGGGGATAATACTGTCTTAAACAAGGTTACCCGACGTGTCAACCACGCTAGAGGCCGAGTTTAAGCAACTCGTCGGGTAACCTTGTAAACTGAGTCTCCCCCTCTTGTTGCTTAAACTCAGCCTCTAGCGTGGTTGACACGTCAGGTAACCTTGTTTAAGACAGTACTATCCCCCTTGCTCCTGAAGATGCACCATACGACTGCGGGCGAAACGTTGAGCTCTGACTCAAAATATGACAGTCCATTCCCGGAAAACGAATATTTCTCATGACTCAGACTGTGGAAGCCTACGCAATTATTTCAAAATATTTGTCAAAATAAAAAAAAATCATAATTTTAAAAAAAACTTTCAAATAAACCCTACCTCAAATTACAAGGTAAACAACTTTTTCTAATAAATTTTTTGTCTAAAACCTTACAGTTTCCCAAAAATGAAGTGACCTACTTATTTTAGTAAAACCATAACATCCTACCTTGTATTAGTTGTCGATATTTTGGACTAAAAATCTAAGGAGCCGTTGATATTTCGTCTCTGTATATTTCAACACACTTCAAACACACAAACATAGTCAAAAATTTGTCCACAATAATTTTAAACACTGATAAACGTCAATATTTGTCACTAATAACATTTGATATTAAAGTTTTATATAAATTAAATAGATAATATTATACTTAGAAGTAAACTAACACACTAAAAACATGTTTAAGGATCTTAATTCATCATTACAGTCATTATCCTTCATTAAAAATATCTTTAAAAGGTCCTTAAAGTCGATTTATGCAAATTACGTTTGCAAATGGTTAAACAACACAGCCATTTTGTTGTAAATGTCAACGTAATTAACAAATATATTTGTTACATTTATTTGACGATTATATATTCTGATAATTTATATTTATCAATAACATTAATAAATATAAACTTTTTCAAAGTTAAATTTGGAAATTTCTTTTTAAAATTAGGGAAAATTTTGTAAAAAGACCCTATTTTATATCAGTAGTGACATCTCTTGAACTTTCAGTCAAAATACGAAACGTTACATATAATTTCCAAAAAATTTAAAAATTATACTAAAACCAAATGAATAAAAGATTATTCCAACCTTGGTTGTAACGAACTCGACTTATAGGGTCCCTCAATGTTCTGTTTAACAAGAAATTACTCGTAAACATAATTATTATTAAATTGTACAAATGCGAGAGAAAAATCAGCTGACACCGGGGTTCTCTCGCATTTGTTATAATTATTATTGTCTTAAAATTGTCACTATTTCACAAAAGTTATTATTATTACTATTTAACACTAAAAATAACACTATACACTAAATATTTACACCCAAAAACGGGTGGATACGGATCTGAGGTTTTTTCAGTTTTTGACGATTTTAAATAATGTTTAATAATAAATGTATCCGTTGGAATATTTTGATGAAAATTGGTATACTTATGTATTTTAGTACGATGAATTCACTGGTGAAGTCGTTGAAGGTGTACCACACACCCATTTTTGGGTATGAGAGTGGAGTGTTTTAAAAAGAGTCAAAATGTTAAAAAATAAAAAAAATTGAAATATTGTATTTAAGTTGCCAAATTTGGATTCCTTGAAAACAATTACATATATGTACAAATTTTTGTTAAAATATTTTGATAGATATATTTTTAAATCAAGTACTTACCTATAAATATAGTTTTACCAATTTATTTATACCTATTAGACCAGTAGAGTAAATATTTTGAAAATTAGGATATTTATATAAGAAAGTACGTAAAATCCAATGGTGGTATCAAATAATTTGTATCTCTACCCATTTTTGAATAACAAATAACTACTTATTAATTGGCGGGAGGTACGGTATAAATTTTATCAAAAATCGATTCCCCGGATTAAAATACATATGTGTACCAATTTTTGTAAATTTTCTTCGAAGGATATAACAAATATCCTAATTTGTATTTTTGTCGGCGATCGACCAAAACGCTAGCGGACAAAAATTTCAGAAATTTGCGGTAAAAAGTAAAAGTGAGATTATTCAGAAACCCCTGTACCTAAAATTAATAAAATTGGTATACATATACGAGAAAATACGTAGAATCTAGTGGTGAAGTCGAAAATTGTTTAGCGCTACCCAGTTTTGGGTTGTGAATATCTACCCATTTAAGGGTTAAACGTATAGCATTAATTTTGGCAAAAATGGATTCCCTGAGTAAAATTACATGAGTGTACAATTTTTTTTTTAAATATGTCGACAGATGCATTTATAAATCAATTATTTGTAATAATCATAGTTCAATGACCTTTACAAGTTCCTGAATATTGTTTTACTAATTTATTTATAGATATTTAACTAGTATAGCAAATATTTTGAAAATTTGGGTATTTATATAAGAAAGTACGTAGAATCCAATGGTGCTTTCAACAAATTTGTACATCACCCATTTTTGGGTAACAAACAGATACTCATTAATTGGCGGGAGGTACGGTTTAATTTTATCAAAAATCGATTCCCCGGGTCAAAATACATATGTAAACTAATTTTTGTCAAAATATTCCTCTTGAAATTATTTTAATAGCATTCCAAAAAAATGATCAGTAAAACAGATAAACGGAAAAATATAATACAAAAAATTATAGAATTTAAAAAAAAGTTTTAAATAAACTATCAATAATTTTTTATTTTGAGTAATTTATTGCAAATAAATACTTTTGAAAAGTCTATAGTTTAGTTGAAAAATGAATATTTTGAAAATTTTAATACAATATGAGACCCCCACTGCACTCTATTGGTAAATCTTTGTACTACATACGTGGTACATTTTATAATATATTAATAATCATTTTTATGCATACTCAGATATTCAAAAACATTAAATATGTTGTAATTTATAATATTTTTTAGTAAATTATTTTTTTTATTGAATAAAACCAAAATTTTGACAAATTTTGGTCCAAATTACCAAAATCTAATACCACTTGTGACAACTATAGGCAGTAACATGAACTATAATTTTTATATTCGTTTAAAACGAAGTGATGGTTTTTTTTACGTTGTCTGACCATTTTTAATAATAATTATTATAATAATAATAACAAAGAAAAATTAAAAACAGTTTCAACAATTTTTTTATTGAATGAAACCAAAAAAAAATATAGTTAATAATTTTCACAATTGATGGCGTTAGCAGTATTATTTTGGAGATTTTGGAATTCAAAAAGAACGTGAAAATTAATTTTTTGGCAAAAGTAAAATAACTTTTATTAAATATTTAATAAGACAATTTATTTAAAAATATAAAAATTGGGGGTCCTCTAAAAATATAGTTAATAATTTTCACAATTGATGGCGTTAGCAGTATTATTTTGGAGCTTTTGGAATTCAAAAAGAACGTGAAAATTAATTTTTTGGAAAAAGTAAAATAACTTTTATTAAATATTTAATAAGACAATTTATTTAAAAATTAAAAAAATGGGGGGGTCCTCTAAAAATATAGTTAATAATTTTCACAATTGATGGCGTTAGCAGTATTATTTTGTAGATTTTGGAATTCAAAAAGAACGTGAAAATTAATTTTTTGGCAAAAGTAAAATAACTTTTATTAAATATTTAATGACAATTTATTTAAAAATAAAAAAAATGGGGGGTCCTCTAAAAATATAGTTAATAATTTTCACAATTGATGGCGTTAGCAGTATTATTTTGGAGATTTTGGAATTCAAAAAGAACGTGAAAATTAATTTTTTGGCAAAAGTAAAATAACTTTTATTTAATATTTAATAAGACAATTGATTTAAAAATAAAAAAAATGGGGGGTCCTCTAAAAATATAGTTAATAATTTTCACAATTGATGGCGTTAGCAGTATTATTTTGGAGCATTTGGAATTCAAAAAGAACGTGAAAATTAATTTTTTGGCAAAAGTTAAATAACTTTTATTAAATATTTAATAAGACAATTTATTTAAAAATAAAAAAAATGGGGGGTCCTCTAAAAATATAGTTAATAATTTTCACAATTGATGGCGTTAGCAGTATTATTTTGGAGATTTTGGAATTCAAAAAGAACGTGAAAATTAATTTTTTGGCAAAAGTAAAATAACTTTTATTAAATATTTAATGACAATTTATTTAAAAATAAAAAAAATGGGGGGTCCTCTAAAAATATAGTTAATAATTTTCACAATTGATGGCGTTAGCAGTATTATTTTGGAGATTTTGGAATTCAAAAAGAACGTGAAAATTAATTTTTTGGCAAAAGTAAAATAACTTTTATTAAATATTTAATAAGACAATTTATTTAAAAATAAAAAAAATGGTGGTCCTCTAAAAATATAGTTAATAATTTTCACAATTGATGGCGTTAGCAGTATTATTTTGGAGATTTTGGAATTCAAAAAGAACGTGAAAATTAATTTTTTGGCAAAAGTAAAATAACTTTTATTAAATATTTAATAAGACAATTTATTTAAAAATAAAAAAAATGGGGGGTCCTCTAAAAATATAGTTAATAATTTTCACAATTGATGGCGTTAGCAGTATTATTTTGGAGATTTTGGAATTCAAAAAGAACGTGAAAATTAATTTTTTGGCAAAAGTAAAATAACTTTTATTAAATATTTAATAAGACAATTTATTTAAAAATTAAAAAAATGGGGGGTCCTCAAAAAATATAGTTAATAATTTTCACAACTGATGGCGTTAGCAGTATTATTTTGGAGATTTTGGAATTCAAAAAGAACGTGAAAATTAATTTTTTGGCAAAAGTAAAATAACTTTTATTAAATATTTAATAAGACAATTTATTTAAAAATAAAAAAAATGGGGGGTCCTCTAAAAATATAGTTAATAATTTTCACAATTGATGGCGTTAGCAGTATTATTTTGGAGATTTTGGAATTCAAAAAGAACGTGAAAATTAATTTTTTGGCAAAAGTAAAATAACTTTTATTTAATATTTAATAAGACAATTGATTTAAAAATAAAAAAAATGGGGGGTCCTCTAAAAATATAGTTAATAATTTTCACAATTGATGGCGTTAGCAGTATTATTTTGGAGCATTTGGAATTCAAAAAGAACGTGAAAATTAATTTTTTGGCAAAAGTAAAATAACTTTTATTTAATATTTAATAAGACAATTGATTTAAAAATAAAAAAAATGGGGGGTCCTCTAAAAATATAGTTAATAATTTTCACAATTGATGGCGTTAGCAGTATTATTTTGGAGCTTTTGGAATTCAAAAAGAACGTGAAAATTAATTTTTTGGCAAAAGTAAAATAACTTTTATTTAATATTTAATAAGACAATTTATTTAAAAATAAAAAAAATGGGGGGTCCTCTAAAAATATAGTTAATAATTTTCACAATTGATGGCGTTAGCAGTATTATTTTGGAGATTTTGGAATTCAAAAAGAACGTGAAAATTAATTTTTTGGCAAAAGTAAAATAACTTTTATTAAATATTTAATAAGACAATTTATTTAAAAATAAAAAAAATGGGGGGTCCTCTAAGAATATAGTTAATAATTTTCACAATTGATGGCGTTAGCAGTATTATTTTGGAGATTTTGGAATTCAAAAAGAACGTGAAAATTAATTTTTTGGCAAAAGTAAAATAACTTTTATTTAATATTTAATAAGACAATTTATTTAAAAATAAAAAAAATGGGGGGTCCTCTAAAAATATAGTTAATAATTTTCACAATTGATGGCGTTAGCAGTATTATTTTGGAGATTTTGGAATTCAAAAAGAACGTGAAAATTAATTTTTTGGCAAAAGTAAAATAACTTTTATTAAATATTTAATAAGACAATTTATTTAAAAATAAAAAAAATGGTGGTCCTCTAAAAATATAGTTAATAATTTTCACAATTGATGGCGTTAGCAGTATTATTTTGGAGATTTTGGAATTCAAAAAGAACGTGAAAATTAATTTTTTGGCAAAAGTAAAATAACTTTTATTAAATATTTAATAAGACAATTTATTTAAAAATAAAAAAATGGGGGGTCCTCTAAAAATATAGTTAATAATTTTCACAATTGATGGTGTTAGCAGTATTATTTTGGAGATTTTGGAATTCAAAAAGAACGTGAAAATTAATTTTTTGGCAAAAGTAAAATAACTTTTATTAAATATTTAATAAGACAATTTATTTAAAAATAAAAAAAATGGGGGGTCCTCTAAAAATATAGTTAATAATTTTCACAATTGATGGCGTTAGCAGTATTATTTTGGAGATTTTGGAATTCAAAAAGAACGTGAAAATTAATTTTTTGGCAAAAGTAAAATAACTTTTATTAAATATTTAATAAGACAATTTATTTAAAAATAAAAAAATGGGGGGTCCTCTAAAAATATAGTTAATAATTTTCACAATTGATGGCGTTAGCAGTATTATTTTGGAGATTTTGGAATTCAAAAAGAACGTGAAAATTAATTTTTTGGCAAAAGTAAAATAACTTTTATTAAATATTTAATAAGACAATTTATTTAAAAATAAAAAAAATGGGGGGTCCTCTAAAAATATAGTTAATAATTTTCACAATTGATGGCGTTAGCAGTATTATTTTGGAGATTTTGGAATTCAAAAAGAACGTGAAAATTAATTTTTTGGCAAAAGTAAAATAACTTTTATTAAATATTTAATAAGACAATTTATTTAAAAATTAAAAAAATGGGGGGTCCTCAAAAAATATAGTTAATAATTTTCACAACTGATGGCGTTAGCAGTATTATTTTGGAGATTTTGGAATTCAAAAAGAACGTGAAAATTAATTTTTTGGCAAAAGTAAAATAACTTTTATTAAATATTTAATAAGACAATTTATTTAAAAATAAAAAAAATGGGGGGTCCTCTAAAAATATAGTTAATAATTTTCACAATTGATGGCGTTAGCAGTATTATTTTGGAGATTTTGGAATTCAAAAAGAACGTGAAAATTAATTTTTTGGCAAAAGTAAAATAACTTTTATTAAATATTTAATAAGACAATTTATTTAAAAATTAAAAAAATGGGGGGTCCTCAAAAAATATAGTTAATAATTTTCACAACTGATGGCGTTAGCAGTATTATTTTGGAGATTTTGGAATTCAAAAAGAACGTGAAAATTAATTTTTTGGCAAAAGTAAAATAACTTTTATTAAATATTTAATAAGACAATTTATTTAAAAATAAAAAAAATGGGGGGTCCTCTAAAAATATAGTTAATAATTTTCACAATTGATGGCGCTAGCAGTATTATTTTGGAGCTTTTGGAATTCAAAAAGAACGTGAAAATTAATTTTTTGGCAAAAGTAAAATAACTTTTATTAAATATTTACTAAGACAATTTATTTAAAAATAAAAAAAATGGGGGGTCCTCTAAAAATATAGTTAATAATTTTCACAATTGATGGCGTTAGCAGTATTATTTTGGAGATTTTGGAATTCAAAAAGAACGTGAAAATTAATTTTTTGGCAAAAGTAAAATAACTTTTATTTAATATTTAATAGGACAATTGATTTAAAAATAAAAAAATGGGGGGTCCTCTAAAAATATAGTTAATAATTTTCACAATTGATGGCGTTAGCAGTATTATTTTGGAGATTTTGGAATTCAAAAAGAACGTGAAAATTAATTTTTTGGCAAAAGTAAAATAACTTTTATTTAATATTTAATAGGACAATTGATTTAAAAATAAAAAAAATGGGGGGTCCTCTAAAAATATAGTTAATAATTTTCACAATTGATGGCGTTAGCAGTATTATTTTGGAGATTTTGGAATTCAAAAAGAACGTGAAAATTAATTTTTTGGCTAAAGTAAAATAACTTTTATTTAATATTTAATAAGACAATTGATTTAAAAATAAAAAAAATGGGGGGTCCTCTAAAAATATAGTTAATAATTTTCACAATTGATGGCGTTAGCAGTATTATTTTGGAGATTTTGGAATTCAAAAAGAACGTGAAAATTAATTTTTTGGCAAAAGTAAAATAACTTTTATTAAATATTTAATAAGACAATTTATTTAAAAATAAAAAAAATGGGGGGTCCTCTAAGAATATAGTTAATAATTTTCACAATTGATGGCGTTAGCAGTATTATTTTGGAGATTTTGGAATTCAAAAAGAACGTGAAAATTAATTTTTTGGCAAAAGTAAAATAACTTTTATTTAATATTTAATAAGACAATTTATTTAAAAATAAAAAAAATGGGGGGTCCTCTAAAAATATAGTTAATAATTTTCACAATTGATGGCGTTAGCAGTATTATTTTGGAGATTTTGGAATTCAAAAAGAACGTGAAAATTAATTTTTTGGCAAAAGTAAAATAACTTTTATTTAATAAGACAATTGATTTAAAAATAAAAAAAATGGGGGGTCCTCTAAAAATATAGTTAATAATTTTCACAATTGATGGCGTTAGCAGTATTATTTTGGAGCATTTGGAATTCAAAAAGAACGTGAAAATTAATTTTTTGGCAAAAGTAAAATAACTTTTATTTAATATTTAATAAGACAATTGATTTAAAAATAAAAAAAATGGGGAGTCCTCTAAAAATATAGTTAATAATTTTCACAATTGATGGCGTTAGCAGTATTATTTTGGAGCTTTTGGAATTCAAAAAGAACGTGAAAATTAATTTTTTGGCAAAAGTAAAATAACTTTTATTAAATATTTAATAAGACAATTTATTTAAAAATAAAAAAATGGGGGGTCCTCTAAAAATATAGTTAATAATTTTCACAATTGATGGCGTTAGCAGTATTATTTTGGAGATTTTGGAATTCAAAAAGAACGTGAAAATTAATTTTTTGGCAAAAGTAAAATAACTTTTATTTAATATTTAATAAGACAATTGATTTAAAAATAAAAAAAATGGGGGGTCCTCTAAAAATATAGTTAATAATTTTCACAATTGATGGCGTTAGCAGTATTATTTTGGAGCTTTTGGAATTCAAAAAGAACGTGAAAATTAATTTTTTGGCAAAAGTAAAATAACTTTTATTAAATATTTAATAAGACAATTTATTTAAAAATAAAAAAATGGGGGGTCCTCTAAAAATATAGTTAATAATTTTCACAATTGATGGCGTTAGCAGTATTATTTTGGAGATTTTGGAATTCAAAAAGAACGTGAAAATTAATTTTTTGGCAAAAGTAAAATAACTTTTATTTAATATTTAATAAGACAATTGATTTAAAAATAAAAAAAATGGGGGGTCCTCTAAAAATGTAGTTAATAATTTTCACAATTGATGGCGCTAGCAGTATTATTTTGGAGCTTTTGGAATTCAAAAAGAACGTGAAAATTAATTTTTTGGCAAAAGTAAAATAACTTTTATTAAATATTTACTAAGACAATTTATTTAAAAATAAAAAAAATGGGGGGTCCTCTAAAAATATAGTTAATAATTTTCACAATTGATGGCGTTAGCAGTATTATTTTGGAGATTTTGGAATTCAAAAAGAACGTGAAAATTAATTTTTTGGCAAAAGTAAAATAACTTTTATTTAATATTTAATAAGACAATTTATTTAAAAATAAAAAAAATGGGGGGTCCTCTAAAAATATAGTTAATAATTTTCACAATTGATGGCGTTAGCAGTATTATTTTGGAGATTTTGGAATTCAAAAAGAACGTGAAAATTAATTTTTTGGCAAAAGTAAAATAACTTTTATTTAATAAGACAATTGATTTAAAAATAAAAAAAATGGGGGGTCCTCTAAAAATATAGTTAATAATTTTCACAATTGATGGCGTTAGCAGTATTATTTTGGAGATTTTGGAATTCAAAAAGAACGTGAAAATTAATTTTTTGGCAAAAGTAAAATAACTTTTATTAAATATTTAATAAGACAATTTATTTAAAAATAAAAAAATGGGGGGTCCTCTAAAAATATAGTTAATAATTTTCACAATTGATGGCGTTAGCAGTATTATTTTGGAGATTTTGGAATTCAAAAAGAACGTGAAAATTAATTTTTTGGCAAAAGTAAAATAACTTTTATTTAATATTTAATAAGACAATTGATTTAAAAATAAAAAAATGGGGGGTCCTCTAAAAATATAGTTAATAATTTTCACAATTGATGGCGTTAGCAGTATTATTTTGGAGCTTTTGGAATTCAAAAAGAACGTGAAAATTAATTTTTTGGCAAAAGTAAAATAACTTTTATTAAATATTTAATAAGACAATTTATTTAAAAATAAAAAAATGGGGGGTCCTCTAAAAATATAGTTAATAATTTTCACAATTGATGGCGTTAGCAGTATTATTTTGGAGATTTTGGAATTCAAAAAGAACGTGAAAATTAATTTTTTGGCAAAAGTAAAATAACTTTTATTTAATATTTAATAAGACAATTGATTTAAAAATAAAAAAAATGGGGGGTCCTCTAAAAATATAGTTAATAATTTTCACAATTGATGGCGTTAGCAGTATTATTTTGGAGCTTTTGGAATTCAAAAAGAACGTGAAAATTAATTTTTTGGCAAAAGTAAAATAACTTTTATTAAATATTTAATAAGACAATTTATTTAAAAATTTAAAAATGGGGGGTCCTCTAAAAATATAGTTAATAATTTTCACAATTGATGGCGTTAGCAGTATTATTTTGGAGCTTTTGGAATTCAAAAAGAACGTGAAAATTAATTTTTTGGCAAAAGTAAAATAACTTTTATTAAATATTTAATAAGACAATTTATTTAAAAATAAAAAAAATGGGGGGTCCTCTAAGAATATAGTTAATAATTTTCACAATTGATGGCGTTAGCAGTATTATTTTGGAGATTTTGGAATTCAAAAAGAACGTGAAAATTAATTTTTTGGCAAAAGTAAAATAACTTTTATTTAATATTTAATAAGACAATTTATTTAAAAATAAAAAAAATGGGGGGTCCTCTAAAAATATAGTTAATAATTTTCACAATTGATGGCGTTAGCAGTATTATTTTGGAGATTTTGGAATTCAAAAAGAACGTGAAAATTAATTTTTTGGCAAAAGTAAAATAACTTTTATTTAATAAGACAATTGATTTAAAAATAAAAAAAATGGGGGGTCCTCTAAAAATATAGTTAATAATTTTCACAATTGATGGCGTTAGCAGTATTATTTTGGAGCATTTGGAATTCAAAAAGAACGTGAAAATTAATTTTTTGGCAAAAGTAAAATAACTTTTATTTAATATTTAATAAGACAATTGATTTAAAAATAAAAAAAATGGGGGGTCCTCTAAAAATATAGTTAATAATTTTCACAATTGATGGCGTTAGCAGTATTATTTTGGAGCTTTTGGAATTCAAAAAGAACGTGAAAATTAATTTTTTGGCAAAAGTAAAATAACTTTTATTAAATATTTAATAAGACAATTTATTTAAAAATAAAAAAATGGGGGGTCCTCTAAAAATATAGTTAATAATTTTCACAATTGATGGCGTTAGCAGTATTATTTTGGAGATTTTGGAATTCAAAAAGAACGTGAAAATTAATTTTTTGGCAAAAGTAAAATAACTTTTATTTAATATTTAATAAGACAATTGATTTAAAAATAAAAAAAATGGGGGGTCCTCTAAAAATATAGTTAATAATTTTCACAATTGATGGCGTTAGCAGTATTATTTTGGAGCTTTTGGAATTCAAAAAGAACGTGAAAATTAATTTTTTGGCAAAAGTAAAATAACTTTTATTAAATATTTAATAAGACAATTTATTTAAAAATTTAAAAATGGGGGGTCCTCAAAAAATATAGTTAATAATTTTCACAACTGATGGCGTTAGCAGTATTATTTTGGAGATTTTGGAATTCAAAAAGAACGTGAAAATTAATTTTTTGGCAAAAGTAAAATAACTTTTATTAAATATTTAATAAGACAATTTATTTAAAAATAAAAAAAATGGGGGGTCCTCTAAAAATATAGTTAATAATTTTCACAATTGATGGCGTTAGCAGTATTATTTTGGAGATTTTGGAATTCAAAAAGAACGTGAAAATTAATTTTTTGGCAAAAGTAAAATAACTTTTATTTAATATTTAATAAGACAATTGATTTAAAAATAAAAAAAATGGGGGGTCCTCTAAAAATATAGTTAATAATTTTCACAATTGATGGCGTTAGCAGTATTATTTTGGAGATTTTGGAATTCAAAAAGAACGTGAAAATTAATTTTTTGGCAAAAGTAAAATAACTTTTATTTAATATTTAATAAGACAATTTATTTAAAAATAAAAAAAATGGGGGGTCCTCTAAAAATATAGTTAATAATTTTCACAATTGATGGCGTTAGCAGTATTATTTTGGAGATTTTGGAATTCAAAAAGAACGTGAAAATTAATTTTTTGGCAAAAGTAAAATAACTTTTATTTAATAAGACAATTGATTTAAAAATAAAAAAAATGGGGGGTCCTCTAAAAATATAGTTAATAATTTTCACAATTGATGGCGTTAGCAGTATTATTTTGGAGATTTTGGAATTCAAAAAGAACGTGAAAATTAATTTTTTGGCAAAAGTAAAATAACTTTTATTAAATATTTAATAAGACAATTTATTTAAAAATAAAAAAATGGGGGGTCCTCTAAAAATATAGTTAATAATTTTCACAATTGATGGCGTTAGCAGTATTATTTTGGAGATTTTGGAATTCAAAAAGAACGTGAAAATTAATTTTTTGGCAAAAGTAAAATAACTTTTATTTAATATTTAATAAGACAATTGATTTAAAAATAAAAAAATGGGGGGTCCTCTAAAAATATAGTTAATAATTTTCACAATTGATGGCGTTAGCAGTATTATTTTGGAGCTTTTGGAATTCAAAAAGAACGTGAAAATTAATTTTTTGGCAAAAGTAAAATAACTTTTATTAAATATTTAATAAGACAATTTATTTAAAAATAAAAAAATGGGGGGTCCTCTAAAAATATAGTTAATAATTTTCACAATTGATGGCGTTAGCAGTATTATTTTGGAGATTTTGGAATTCAAAAAGAACGTGAAAATTAATTTTTTGGCAAAAGTAAAATAACTTTTATTTAATATTTAATAAGACAATTGATTTAAAAATAAAAAAAATGGGGGGTCCTCTAAAAATATAGTTAATAATTTTCACAATTGATGGCGTTAGCAGTATTATTTTGGAGCTTTTGGAATTCAAAAAGAACGTGAAAATTAATTTTTTGGCAAAAGTAAAATAACTTTTATTAAATATTTAATAAGACAATTTATTTAAAAATTTAAAAATGGGGGGTCCTCAAAAAATATAGTTAATAATTTTCACAACTGATGGCGTTAGCAGTATTATTTTGGAGATTTTGGAATTCAAAAAGAACGTGAAAATTAATTTTTTGGCAAAAGTAAAATAACTTTTATTAAATATTTAATAAGACAATTTATTTAAAAATAAAAAAAATGGGGGGTCCTCTAAAAATATAGTTAATAATTTTCACAATTGATGGCGTTAGCAGTATTATTTTGGAGATTTTGGAATTCAAAAAGAACGTGAAAATTAATTTTTTGGCAAAAGTAAAATAACTTTTATTTAATATTTAATAAGACAATTGATTTAAAAATAAAAAAAATGGGGGGTCCTCTAAAAATATAGTTAATAATTTTCACAATTGATGGCGTTAGCAGTATTATTTTGGAGCATTTGGAATTCAAAAAGAACGTGAAAATTAATTTTTTGGCAAAAGTAAAATAACTTTTATTTAATATTTAATAAGACAATTGATTTAAAAATAAAAAAAATGGGGGGTCCTCTAAAAATATAGTTAATAATTTTCACAATTGATGGCGTTAGCAGTATTATTTTGGAGATTTTGGAATTCAAAAAGAACGTGAAAATTAATTTTTTGGCAAAAGTAAAATAACTTTTATTAAATATATAATGAGACAATTTATTTAAAAGAAAAAAAAATGGGGGGTCCTCTAAAAATATAGTTAATAATTTTCACAATTGATGGCGTTAGCAGTATTATTTTGGAGATTTTGGAATTCAAAAAGAACGTGAAAATTAATTTTTTGGCAAAAGTAAAATAACTTTTATTTAATATTTAATAAGACAATTTATTTAAAAATAAAAAAAATGGGGGGTCCTCTAAAAATATAGTTAATAATTTTCACAATTGATGGCGTTAGCAGTATTATTTTGGAGATTTTGGAATTCAAAAAGAACGTGAAAATTAATTTTTTGGCAAAAGTAAAATAACTTTTATTTAATAAGACAATTGATTTAAAAATAAAAAAAATGGGGGGTCCTCTAAAAATATAGTTAATAATTTTCACAATTGATGGCGTTAGCAGTATTATTTTGGAGATTTTGGAATTCAAAAAGAACGTGAAAATTAATTTTTTGGCAAAAGTAAAATAACTTTTATTAAATATTTAATAAGACAATTTATTTAAAAATAAAAAAATGGGGGGTCCTCTAAAAATATAGTTAATAATTTTCACAATTGATGGCGTTAGCAGTATTATTTTGGAGATTTTGGAATTCAAAAAGAACGTGAAAATTAATTTTTTGGCAAAAGTAAAATAACTTTTATTTAATATTTAATAAGACAATTGATTTAAAAATAAAAAAAATGGGGGGTCCTCTAAAAATATAGTTAATAATTTTCACAATTGATGGCGTTAGCAGTATTATTTTGGAGCTTTTGGAATTCAAAAAGAACGTGAAAATTAATTTTTTGGCAAAAGTAAAATAACTTTTATTAAATATTTAATAAGACAATTTATTTAAAAATAAAAAAATGGGGGGTCCTCTAAAAATATAGTTAATAATTTTCACAATTGATGGCGTTAGCAGTATTATTTTGGAGATTTTGGAATTCAAAAAGAACGTGAAAATTAATTTTTTGGCAAAAGTAAAATAACTTTTATTTAATATTTAATAAGACAATTGATTTAAAAATAAAAAAAATGGGGGGTCCTCTAAAAATATAGTTAATAATTTTCACAATTGATGGCGTTAGCAGTATTATTTTGGAGCTTTTGGAATTCAAAAAGAACGTGAAAATTAATTTTTTGGCAAAAGTAAAATAACTTTTATTAAATATTTAATAAGACAATTTATTTAAAAATTTAAAAATGGGGGGTCCTCAAAAAATATAGTTAATAATTTTCACAACTGATGGCGTTAGCAGTATTATTTTGGAGATTTTGGAATTCAAAAAGAACGTGAAAATTAATTTTTTGGCAAAAGTAAAATAACTTTTATTAAATATTTAATAAGACAATTTATTTAAAAATAAAAAAAATGGGGGGTCCTCTAAAAATATAGTTAATAATTTTCACAATTGATGGCGTTAGCAGTATTATTTTGGAGATTTTGGAATTCAAAAAGAACGTGAAAATTAATTTTTTGGCAAAAGTAAAATAACTTTTATTTAATATTTAATAAGACAATTGATTTAAAAATAAAAAAAATGGGGGGTCCTCTAAAAATATAGTTAATAATTTTCACAATTGATGGCGTTAGCAGTATTATTTTGGAGCATTTGGAATTCAAAAAGAACGTGAAAATTAATTTTTTGGCAAAAGTAAAATAACTTTTATTTAATATTTAATAAGACAATTGATTTAAAAATAAAAAAAATGGGGGGTCATCTAAAAATATAGTTAATAATTTTCACAATTGATGGCGTTAGCAGTATTATTTTGGAGCTTTTGGAATTCAAAAAGAACGTGAAAATTAATTTTTTGGCAAAAGTAAAATAACTTTTATTAAATATTTACTAAGACAATTTATTTAAAAATAAAAAAAATGGGGGGTCCTCTAAAAATATAGTTAATAATTTTCACAATTGATGGCGTTAGCAGTATTATTTTGGAGATTTTGGAATTCAAAAAGAACGTGAAAATTAATTTTTTTTCAAAAGTAAAATAACTTTTATTTAATATTTAATAAGACAATTTATTTAAAAATAAAAAAAATGGGGGGTCCTCTAAAAATATAGTTAATAATTTTCACAATTGATGGCGTTAGCAGTATTATTTTGGAGATTTTGGAATTCAAAAAGAACGTGAAAATTAATTTTTTGGCAAAAGTAAAATAACTTTTATTTAATATTTAATAAGACAATTGATTTAAAAATAAAAAAAATGGGGGGTCCTCTAAAAATATAGTTAATAATTTTCACAATTGATGGCGTTAGCAGTATTATTTTGGAGATTTTGGAATTCAAAAAGAACGTGAAAATTAATTTTTTGGCAAAAGTAAAATAACTTTTATTAAATATATAATGAGACAATTTATTTAAAAGAAAAAAAAATGGGGGGTCCTCTAAAAATATAGTTAATAATTTTCACAATTGATGGCGTTAGCAGTATTATTTTGGAGATTTTGGAATTCAAAAAGAACGTGAAAATTAATTTTTTGGCAAAAGTAAAATAACTTTTATTTAATATTTAATAGGACAATTGATTTAAAAATAAAAAAAATGGGGGGTCCTCTAAAAATATAGTTAATAATTTTCACAATTGATGGCGTTAGCAGTATTATTTTGGAGATTTTGGAATTCAAAAAGAACGTGAAAATTAATTTTTTGGCAAAAGTAAAATAACTTTTATTTAATATTTAATAAGACAATTTATTTAAAAATAAAAAAAATGGGGGGTCCTCTAAAAATATAGTTAATAATTTTCACAATTGATGGCGTTAGCAGTATTATTTTGGAGATTTTGGAATTCAAAAAGAACGTGAAAATTAATTTTTTGGCAAAAGTAAAATAACTTTTATTTAATATTTAATAAGACAATTGATTTAAAAATAAAAAAAATGGGGGGTCCTCTAAAAATATAGTTAATAATTTTCACAATTGATGGCGTTAGCAGTATTATTTTGGAGATTTTGGAATTCAAAAAGAACGTGAAAATTAATTTTTTGGCAAAAGTAAAATAACTTTTATTAAATATTTAATAAGACAATTTATTTAAAAATAAAAAAAATGGGGGGTCCTCTAAAAATATAGTTAATAATTTTCACAATTGATGGCGTTAGCAGTATTATTTTGGAGATTTTGGAATTCAAAAAGAACGTGAAAATTAATTTTTTGGCAAAAATAAAATAACTTTTATTATATATATAATGAGACAATTTATTTAAAAATAAAAAAAATGGGGGGTCCTCTAAAAATATAGTTAATAATTTTCACAATTGATGGCGTTAGCAGTATTATTTTGGAGATTTTGGAATTCAAAAAGAACGTGAAAATTAATTTTTTGGCAAAAGTAAAATAACTTTTATTAAATATTTAATGACAATTTATTTAAAAATAAAAAAAATGGGGGGTCCTCTAAAAATATAGTTAATAATTTTCACAATTGATGGCGTTAGCAGTATTATTTTGGAGATTTTGGAATTCAAAAAGAACGTGAAAATTAATTTTTTGGCAAAAGTAAAATAACTTTTATTAAATATTTAATAAGACAATTTATTTAAAAATAAAAAAAATGGGGGTCCTCTAAAAATATAGTTAATAATTTTCACAATTGATGGCGTTAGCAGTATTATTTTGGAGATTTTGGAATTCAAAAAGAACGTGAAAATTAATTTTTTGGCAAAAGTAAAATAACTTTTATTTAATATTTAATAAGACAATTGATTTAAAAATAAAAAAAATGGGGGGTCCTCTAAAAATATAGTTAATAATTTTCACAATTGATGGCGTTAGCAGTATTATTTTGGAGATTTTGGAATTCAAAAAGAACGTGAAAATTAATTTTTTGGCAAAAGTAAAACAACTTTTATTTAATATTTAATAAGACAATTTATTTAAAAATAAAAAAAATGGGGGGTCCTCTAAAAATATAGTTAATAATTTTCACAATTGATGGCGTTAGCAGTATTATTTTGGAGATTTTGGAATTCAAAAAGAACGTGAAAATTAATTTTTTGGCAAAAGTAAAATAACTTTTATTTAATATTTAATAAGACAATTGATTTAAAAATAAAAAAAATGGGGGGTCCTCTAAAAATATAGTTAATAATTTTCACAATTGATGGCGTTAGCAGTATTATTTTGGAGATTTTGGAATTCAAAAAGAACGTGAAAATTAATTTTTTGGCAAAAGTAAAATAACTTTTATTAAATATTTAATAAGACAATTTATTTAAAAATAAAAAAAATGGGGGGTCCTCTAAAAATATAGTTAATAATTTTCACAATTGATGGCGTTAGCAGTATTATTTTGGAGATTTTGGAATTCAAAAAGAACGTGAAAATTAATTTTTTGGCAAAAGTAAAATAACTTTTATTAAATATTTAATAAGACAATTTATTTAAAAATAAAAAAAATGGGGGGTCCTCTAAAAATATAGTTAATAATTTTCACAATTGATGGCGTTAGCAGTATTATTTTGGAGATTTTGGAATTCAAAAAGAACGTGAAAATTAATTTTTTGGCAAAAATAAAATAACTTTTATTAAATATATAATGAGACAATTTATTTAAAAATAAAAAAAATGGGGGGTCCTCTAAAAATATAGTTAATAATTTTCACAATTGATGGCGTTAGCAGTATTATTTTGGAGATTTTGGAATTCAAAAAGAACGTGAAAATTAATTTTTTGGCAAAAGTAAAATAACTTTTATTTAATATTTAATAAGACAATTGATTTAAAAATAAAAAAAATGGGGGGTCCTCTAAAAATATAGTTAATAATTTTCACAATTGATGGCGTTAGCAGTATTATTTTGGAGCTTTTGGAATTCAAAAAGAACGTGAAAATTAATTTTTTGGCAAAAGTAAAATAACTTTTATTAAATATTTAATAAGACAATTTATTTAAAAATAAAAAAAATGGGGGGTCCTCTAAAAATATAGTTAATAATTTTCACAATTGATGGCGTTAGCAGTATTATTTTGGAGATTTTGGAATTCAAAAAGAACGTGAAAATTAATTTTTTGGCAAAAGTAAAATAACTTTTATTAAATATTTAATAAGACAATTTATTTAAAAATAAAAAAATGGGGGGTCCTCTAAAAATATAGTTAATAATTTTCACAATTGATGGCGTTAGCAGTATTATTTTGGAGCTTTTGGAATTCAAAAAGAACGTGAAAATTAATTTTTTGGAAAAAGTAAAATAACTTTTATTTAATATTTAATAAGACAATTGATTTAAAAATAAAAAAAATGGGGGGTCCTCTAAAAATATAGTTAATAATTTTCACAATTGATGGCGTTAGCAGTATTATTTTGGAGCTTTTGGAATTCAAAAAGAACGTGAAAATTAATTTTTTGGCAAAAGTAAAATAACTTTTATTAAATATTTACTAAGACAATTTATTTAAAATTAAAAAAAATGGGGGGTCCTCTAAAAATATAGTTAATAATTTTCACAATTGATGGCGTTAGCAGTATTATTTTGGAGATTTTGGAATTCAAAAAGAACGTGAAAATTAATTTTTTGGCAAAAGTAAAATAACTTTTATTTAATATTTAATAAGACAATTTATTTAAAAATAAAAAAAATGGGGGGTCCTCTAAAAATATAGTTAATAATTTTCACAATTGATGGCGTTAGCAGTATTATTTTGGAGATTTTGGAATTCAAAAAGAACGTGAAAATTAATTTTTTGGCAAAAGTAAAATAACTTTTATTTAATATTTAATAAGACAATTGATTTAAAAATAAAAAAAATGGGGGGTCCTCTAAAAATATAGTTAATAATTTTCACAATTGATGGCGTTAGCAGTATTATTTTGGAGATTTTGGAATTCAAAAAGAACGTGAAAATTAATTTTTTGGCAAAAGTAAAATAACTTTTATTAAATATTTAATAAGACAATTTATTTAAAAATAAAAAAAATGGGGGGTCCTCTAAAAATATAGTTAATAATTTTCACAATTGATGGCGTTAGCAGTATTATTTTGGAGATTTTGGAATTCAAAAAGAACGTGAAAATTAATTTTTTGGCAAAAGTAAAATAACTTTTATTAAATATTTAATAAGACAATTTATTTAAAAATAAAAAAAATGGGGGGTCCTCTAAAAATATAGTTAATAATTTTCACAATTGATGGCGTTAGCAGTATTATTTTGGAGATTTTGGAATTCAAAAAGAACGTGAAAATTAATTTTTTGGCAAAAATAAAATAACTTTTATTAAATATATAATGAGACAATTTATTTAAAAATAAAAAAAATGGGGGGTCCTCTAAAAATATAGTTAATAATTTTCACAATTGATGGCGTTAGCAGTATTATTTTGGAGATTTTGGAATTCAAAAAGAACGTGAAAATTAATTTTTTGGCAAAAGTAAAATAACTTTTATTAAATATTTAATGACAATTTATTTAAAAATAAAAAAAATGGGGGGTCCTCTAAAAATATAGTTAATAATTTTCACAATTGATGGCGTTAGCAGTATTATTTTGGAGATTTTGGAATTCAAAAAGAACGTGAAAATTAATTTTTTGGCAAAAGTAAAATAACTTTTATTAAATATTTAATAAGACAATTTATTTAAAAATAAAAAAAATGGGGGTCCTCTAAAAATATAGTTAATAATTTTCACAATTGATGGCGTTAGCAGTATTATTTTGGAGATTTTGGAATTCAAAAAGAACGTGAAAATTAATTTTTTGGCAAAAGTAAAATAACTTTTATTTAATATTTAATAGGACAATTGATTTAAAAATAAAAAAAATGGGGGGTCCTCTAAAAATATAGTTAATAATTTGCACAATTGATGGCGTTAGCAGTATTATTTTGGAGATTTTGGAATTCAAAAAGAACGTGAAAATTAATTTTTTGGCAAAAGTAAAATAACTTTTATTAAATATTTAATGACAATTTATTTAAAAATAAAAAAAATGGGGGGTCCTCTAAAAATATAGTTAATAAATTTCACAATTGATGGCGTTAGCAGTATTATTTTGGAGATTTTGGAATTCAAAAAGAACGTGAAAATTAATTTTTTGGCAAAAGTAAAATAACTTTTATTTAATATTTAATAAGACAATTGATTTAAAAATAAAAAAAATGGGGGGTCCTCTAAAAATATAGTTAATAATTTTCACAATTGATGGCGTTAGCAGTATTATTTTGGAGCTTTTGGAATTCAAAAAGAACGTGAAAATTAATTTTTTGGCAAAAGTAAAATAACTTTTATTAAATATTTAATAAGACAATTTATTTAAAAATAAAAAAAATGGGGGGTCCTCTAAAAATATAGTTAATAATTTTCACAATTGATGGCGTTAGCAGTATTATTTTGGAGATTTTGGAATTCAAAAAGAACGTGAAAATTAATTTTTTGGCAAAAGTAAAATAACTTTTATTAAATATTTAATAAGACAATTTATTTAAAAATAAAAAAATGGGGGGTCCTCTAAAAATATAGTTAATAATTTTCACAATTGATGGCGTTAGCAGTATTATTTTGGAGATTTTGGAATTCAAAAAGAACGTGAAAATTAATTTTTTGGCAAAAGTAAAATAACTTTTATTTAATATTTAATAAGACAATTGATTTAAAAATAAAAAAAATGGGGGGTCCTCTAAAAATATAGTTAATAATTTTCACAATTGATGGCGTTAGCAGTATTATTTTGGAGCTTTTGGAATTCAAAAAGAACGTGAAAATTAATTTTTTGGAAAAAGTAAAATAACTTTTATTTAATATTTAATAAGACAATTGATTTAAAAATAAAAAAAATGGGGGGTCCTCTAAAAATATAGTTAATAATTTTCACAATTGATGGCGTTAGCAGTATTATTTTGGAGCTTTTGGAATTCAAAAAGAACGTGAAAATTAATTTTTTGGCAAAAGTAAAATAACTTTTATTAAATATTTACTAAGACAATTTATTTAAAATTAAAAAAAATGGGGGGTCCTCTAAAAATATAGTTAATAATTTTCACAATTGATGGCGTTAGCAGTATTATTTTGGAGATTTTGGAATTCAAAAAGAACGTGAAAATTAATTTTTTGGCAAAAGTAAAATAACTTTTATTTAATATTTAATAGGACAATTGATTTAAAAATAAAAAAAATGGGGGGTCCTCTAAAAATATAGTTAATAATTTTCACAATTGATGGCGTTAGCAGTATTATTTTGGAGATTTTGGAATTCAAAAAGAACGTGAAAATTAATTTTTTGGCAAAAGTAAAATAACTTTTATTTAATATTTAATAAGACAATTGATTTAAAAATAAAAAAAATGGGGGGTCCTCTAAAAATATAGTTAATAATTTTCACAATTGATGGCGTTAGCAGTATTATTTTGGAGATTTTGGAATTCAAAAAGAACGTGAAAATTAATTTTTTGGCAAAAGTAAAATAACTTTTATTAAATATTTAATAAGACAATTTATTTAAAAATAAAAAAAATGGGGGGTCCTCTAAAAATATAGTTAATAATTTTCACAATTGATGGCGTTAGCAGTATTATTTTGGAGATTTTGGAATTCAAAAAGAACGTGAAAATTAATTTTTTGGCAAAAGTAAAATAACTTTTATTAAATATTTAATAAGACAATTTATTTAAAAATAAAAAAAATGGGGGGTCCTCTAAAAATATAGTTAATAATTTTCACAATTGATGGCGTTAGCAGTATTATTTTGGAGATTTTGGAATTCAAAAAGAACGTGAAAATTAATTTTTTGGCAAAAATAAAATAACTTTTATTAAATATATAATGAGACAATTTATTTAAAAATAAAAAAAATGGGGGGTCCTCTAAAAATATAGTTAATAATTTTCACAATTGATGGCGTTAGCAGTATTATTTTGGAGATTTTGGAATTCAAAAAGAACGTGAAAATTAATTTTTTGGCAAAAGTAAAATAACTTTTATTAAATATTTAATGACAATTTATTTAAAAATAAAAAAAATGGGGGGTCCTCTAAAAATATAGTTAATAATTTTCACAATTGATGGCGTTAGCAGTATTATTTTGGAGATTTTGGAATTCAAAAAGAACGTGAAAATTAATTTTTTGGCAAAAGTAAAATAACTTTTATTAAATATTTAATAAGACAATTTATTTAAAAATAAAAAAAATGGGGGTCCTCTAAAAATATAGTTAATAATTTTCACAATTGATGGCGTTAGCAGTATTATTTTGGAGATTTTGGAATTCAAAAAGAACGTGAAAATTAATTTTTTGGCAAAAGTAAAATAACTTTTATTTAATATTTAATAGGACAATTGATTTAAAAATAAAAAAAATGGGGGGTCCTCTAAAAATATAGTTAATAATTTGCACAATTGATGGCGTTAGCAGTATTATTTTGGAGATTTTGGAATTCAAAAAGAACGTGAAAATTAATTTTTTGGCAAAAGTAAAATAACTTTTATTAAATATTTAATGACAATTTATTTAAAAATAAAAAAAATGGGGGGTCCTCTAAAAATATAGTTAATAATTTTCACAATTGATGGCGTTAGCAGTATTATTTTGGAGATTTTGGAATTCAAAAAGAACGTGAAAATTAATTTTTTGGCAAAAGTAAAATAACTTTTATTTAATATTTAATAAGACAATTGATTTAAAAATAAAAAAAATGGGGGGTCCTCTAAAAATATAGTTAATAATTTTCACAATTGATGGCGTTAGCAGTATTATTTTGGAGCTTTTGGAATTCAAAAAGAACGTGAAAATTAATTTTTTGGCAAAAGTAAAATAACTTTTATTAAATATTTAATAAGACAATTTATTTAAAAATAAAAAAAATGGGGGGTCCTCTAAAAATATAGTTAATAATTTTCACAATTGATGGCGTTAGCAGTATTATTTTGGAGATTTTGGAATTCAAAAAGAACGTGAAAATTAATTTTTTGGCAAAAGTAAAATAACTTTTATTAAATATTTAATAAGACAATTTATTTAAAAATAAAAAAATGGGGGGTCCTCTAAAAATATAGTTAATAATTTTCACAATTGATGGCGTTAGCAGTATTATTTTGGAGATTTTGGAATTCAAAAAGAACGTGAAAATTAATTTTTTGGCAAAAGTAAAATAACTTTTATTTAATATTTAATAAGACAATTGATTTAAAAATAAAAAAAATGGGGGGTCCTCTAAAAATATAGTTAATAATTTTCACAATTGATGGCGTTAGCAGTATTATTTTGGAGCTTTTGGAATTCAAAAAGAACGTGAAAATTAATTTTTTGGAAAAAGTAAAATAACTTTTATTTAATATTTAATAAGACAATTGATTTAAAAATAAAAAAAATGGGGGGTCCTCTAAAAATATAGTTAATAATTTTCACAATTGATGGCGTTAGCAGTATTATTTTGGAGCTTTTGGAATTCAAAAAGAACGTGAAAATTAATTTTTTGGCAAAAGTAAAATAACTTTTATTAAATATTTACTAAGACAATTTATTTAAAATTAAAAAAAATGGGGGGTCCTCTAAAAATATAGTTAATAATTTTCACAATTGATGGCGTTAGCAGTATTATTTTGGAGATTTTGGAATTCAAAAAGAACGTGAAAATTAATTTTTTGGCAAAAGTAAAATAACTTTTATTTAATATTTAATAGGACAATTGATTTAAAAATAAAAAAAATGGGGGGTCCTCTAAAAATATAGTTAATAATTTGCACAATTGATGGCGTTAGCAGTATTATTTTGGAGATTTTGGAATTCAAAAAGAACGTGAAAATTAATTTTTTGGCAAAAGTAAAATAACTTTTATTAAATATTTAATAAGACAATTTATTTAAAAATAAAAAAAATGGGGGGTCCTCTTAAAATGTAGTTAATAATTTTCACAATTGATGGCGCTAGCAGTATTATTTTGGAGATTTTGGAATTCAAAAAGAACGTGAAAATGAATTTTTTGGCAAAAATAAAATAACTTTTATTAAATATTTAATAAGACAATTTATTTAAAAATAAAAAAAATGGGGGGTCCTCTAAAAATATAGTTAATAATTTTCACAATTGATGGCGTTAGCAGTATTATTTTGGAGATTTTGGAATTCAAAAAGAACGTGAAAATTAATTTTTTGGCAAAAGTAAAATAACTTTTATTTAATATTTAATAAGACAATTTATTTAAAAATAAAAAAAATGGGGGGTCCTCTAAAAATATAGTTAATAATTTTCACAATTGATGGCGTTAGCAGTATTATTTTGGAGATTTTGGAATTCAAAAAGAACGTGAAAATGAATTTTTTGTCAAAAATAAAACAACTTTTATTAAATATTTAATAAGACAATTTATTTAAAAATAAAAAAAAGGGGGGGTCCTCTAAAAATATAGTTAATAATTTTCACAATTGATGGCGTTAGCAGTATTATTTTGGAGATTTTGGAATTCAAAAACAACGTGAAAATTAATTTTTTGGCAAAAGTAAAATAACTTTTAATAAATATTTAATAATACAATTTATTTAAAAATAAAAAAAATGGGGGGTCCTCTAAAAATATAGTTAATAATTTTCACAATTGATGGCGTTAGCAGTATTATTTTGGAGATTTTGGAATTCAAAAAGAACGTGAAAATTAATTTTTTGGCAAAAATAAAATAACTTTTATTAAATATTTAATAAGACAATTTATTTAAAAATAAAAAAAATGGGGGGTCCTCTAAAAATATAGTTAATAATTTTCACAATTGATGGCGTTAGCAGTATTATTTTGGAGATTTTGGAATTCAAAAAGAACGTGAAAATTAATTTTTTGGCAAAAGTAAAATAACTTTTATTAAATATTTAATAAGACAATTTATTTAAAAATAAAAAAAATGGGGGGGTCCTCTAAAAATATAGTTAATAATTTTCACAATTGATGGCGTTAGCAGTATTATTTTGGAGAATTTGGAATTCAAAAAGAACGTGAAAATTAATTTTTTGGCAAAAATAAAATAACTTTTGTTAAATATTTAATAAGACAATTTATTTAAAAATAAAAAAAAGGGGGGTCCTCTAAAAATATAGTTAATAATTTTCACAATTGATGGCGTTAGCAGTATTATTTTGGAGATTTTGGAATTCAAAAAGAACGTGAAAATTAATTTTTTGGCAAAAATAAAATAACTTTTATTAAATATTTAATAAGACAATTTATTTAAAAATAAAAAAATCTGATGTGGCCAGCACATTACCTTCCGTCAGTTCTATGTATTTTGTAAAAATGTCATACAGAAAGTTCCTTGAAAAAGATTATATTTCTTGTACATTACCTTAAGGCAGTTGTATGTATTTTATACCAAACAGAAACTTTCTAACAAAAGATCCTATATTTCCAGTAAAATTATAACATAAACATACTGTCAACTACACTTGACACTGACACCTTTCAATCAGAATTTTCTATTTTCTTAATGTAGCAGCTGTTTCCAGAGTTATAGCAAAGCTGACTAATATACATGATATTTAATGACTTTATAATTTTTTAACTCTATGTCCATTTAATATGAAGCATAAAATGCATTCAAATTGTATAGAGAATAAATAATTCTTTAATATTTATAATAACATTAAATGTGAAAAATTTATATTTAACATCGTTTTTTCAAGAAAAACTGTTAAAATCTTCAAATGAGGGTACTTCCGGTTGACCAATTATAACCAAAATCTAATCAGCTCTTCACATGGCTGTAACGAAGAGGAATACGAAAGAATTATAATTTTTGGAATTGTAGTATTAGAGTTATCGCATTAGAAAATTTTGTCACACACAGACACACACACACACACACACATACATACACACACACACACACATACAGACATCATCGTAAAAATAGTAAAATCGTATTCTAGGGACCCTAAAACGTGCTTATTCATCAAAAACTCACCACCGAATTTTTTGACCAAAGACAATACCTTCCTTACCTAAAGGTGACGGAAGGTAAAAATAGGGGTGGGTCCTCTAAAAATATAGTTAATAATTTTCACAATTGATGGCGTTAGCAGTATTATTTTGGAGATTTTGGAATTCAAAAAGAACGTGAAAATTAATTTTTTGGCAAAAATAAAATAACATTTATTACATATTTAACAAGACAATTTATTTAAAAATAAAAAAATAGGGGGGGTCCTCTAAAAATATAGTTAATAATTTTCACAATTGATGGCGTTAGCAGTATTATTTTGGAGGTTTTGGAATTCAAAAAGAACGTGAAAATTAATTTTTTGGCTAAAATAAAATAACTGTTATTAAATTTTTAATAAGAAAATATATTTAAAAATAAATAAATAGGGGGGGGGGTCCTCTAAAAATATAGTTAATAACTCCTCCCGCCAATTAATGAGTAGTACGTTGTTACCCAAAAATGGGTAGAGACACAAATTTGTCAAAAGCACGATTGGATTCTACGTACTTTCTTATATAAATATCCAAATTTTCAAAATATTTGCTTTACTAGTCAAATAGTTATAAATAAATTAGTAAAACAATATTCAGGAACTTATAAAGGTCATTGAACTATGACTATCAGAAACAATTGATTTAAAAATGCATGTGTCAAAATATTCTAACAAAAATTTGTACACATATGTAATTTTACGCAAGGAATCTATTTTTGCCAAAATTAAAGTTGTATATTCAACCCTTAAATGGGTAGATATTCACCACCCAAAACTGGGTAGAGTTAAACAATTATAGACATCACTATTAGATGGTACGCATTTTGCTATATATGTATACCAATTTTAATAATTTTTGGTACAGGGGTTTCTGAATAATCTCACTTTAACTTTTTACCGCAAATTTCTGATATTTTTGTCCGTTAGCGTTTGGGTCGATCGCCGACAAAAATACAAATTAGGATATTTGCTATATCTTTTAAAGAAATTTCACAAAAATTAGTACACATATGTATTTTGACCCGAGGAATTGATTTTTGATAAAATTAATACCGCACCTCCAGCCAATTAATGAATAGATATTTATTACCCAAAAATGGGTGTAGGTACAAATTTGTCGATAGCACCAATATATTCTACGTATTTTCTTATATAAATATTGCAATTTTAAACATATTTACTATACTGGTTTAATAGCTATATATAAATTGGTAAAACAATATTTGTAGGTAAATACTATGATTATCAAATAATTTATTTAAAAATGCATCTGTCAAAATATTTTAACAAAAATTTATACAAATATATTATTGTACTCAAGGAATCCATTTTTGTCAAAATTATAGCTATATATTCTACCCTTAAATGGGTAAATAAAAAATTCAATCTTAATTTATAAAAAAATAGTACAGTGTAAGTATGTTAATTTTCATCAATATATTCTAACGGATATTTTTTATTAAACATTCTTTAAAATCGTCAAAAACTGAAAAAATCGCAAGGGGTACACCTCAGATTCGTATCCACCCGTTTTTGGGTGTGACAATAACAGGAAATGTTATATTTTGACAAAAAAAGACCAAAATTAAATTGTAGGAACTATTTTTCATTTTTATTTATTATTATTATTATAATTATAATTACTAAAAATGGTCAGAGAATGTGAAAAACCCATCACTTCATTATAAACAAATATAAAAATTATAGTTCATATTATTGCCAACAGATGTCACAACTGGTATTGTTTTTTGGTAATCTGGAACAAAATTTATCAAAATTTTGGTTTCATTCAATAAAAAAATTAATTTACTAAAAAATATTATAAATTACAACATATTTAATGATTTGGAATATCTCAGTATGCATAAAAATAATTATTAATATTTTATAAAATGTACCACGTATGTAGGACAAAGTTTTGCCGATAGAATGCAGGGGGGGTCTCATATTTTATTAAAATTTTAAAAATATTCATTTTGCAACTAAACTATAGACTTTTCAAAAACATTTATTTGAAACAAATTACTCAGAATTAAAAATTATGGATAGTTTATTTAAAACTTTTTTTTAAATTCTAAAAATTTTTGTATTATATTTTTACCGTCCATCTGTTTTACTGATCATTTGTTTGGAATGATTTTAAAATAATTTCAAGAGGAATATTTTGACAAAAATTAGTTTACATATGTATTATGATCCGGGGAATCGATTTTTGATAAAATTTATACCGTACCTCCCGCCAATTAATAAGTAGTTATTTGTTACCCAAAAATGGGTAGAGGTACAATTTTTTTGATACCACCATTGGATTTCACGTACTTTCTTATATAAATATCCTAATTTTCAAAACATTTACTCTACTGGCCTAACAGGTATAAATAAATTGGTAAAACTATATTTATAGGTAAGTACTTGATTTAAAAATGCTTCTATCAAAATATTTCAACAAAAATTTGTACATATATGTAATTGTTCTCAAGGAATCCGAATTTGGCAACTTAAATACAATATTTAATTTTTTTTTATTTTTTAACATTTTGACTCTTTTTAAAACACTCCACCCTCATACCCAAAAATGGGTGTGTGGTACACCTTCAACGACTTCACCACTGAATTCATCGTACTAAAATACATAAGTATACCAATTTTCATCAAAATATTCCAACGGATACATTTATTATTAAACATTATTTAAAATCGTCAAAAACTGAAAAAACCTCAGATATGTAGCCACCCGTTTTTGGGTGTAAATATTTAGTGTATAATGTTATTTTTAGTGTTAAATAGTAATAATAATAACTTTTTTGAAATAGTGACAATTGTAAGACAATAATAATTATAACAAATGCGAGAGAACCCCGGCGTCAGCTAATTTTTCTCTCGCATTTGTACAATTTAATAATAATTATGTTTACGAGTAATTGCGTATTAAACAGAACATTGAGGGACCCTATAAGCCGAGTTCGTTACAACCAAGGTTGGAATAATCTTTTCTTCATTTGGTTTTAGTATAATTTTTAAATTTTTTGGAAATTATATGTAACGTTTCGTATTTTGGCTGAAAGTTCAAGAGATGTCACTACTGATACAAATTAGGGTCTTTTTGCAAAATTTTCCCTAATTTTAAGAAGAAATTTCAAAATTTAACTTTGAAAAAGTTTATATTTATTAATATTATTGATAAATATAAATTATCAGAATATATAATCGTAAAATAAATGTAACAAATATATTTGTTAATTACGTTGACATTTACAACAAAATGGCTGTGTTGTTGAACTATTTGCAAGCGTAATTTGCATAAATCGACTTTAAGGACCTTTTAAAGACATTTTTAATGAAGGATAACGACTGTAAAGATGAATTAAGATCCCTAAACATGTTTTTAGTGTGTTAGTTTACTTCTAAGTATAATATTATCTATTTAATTTATATAAAACTTTAATATCAAATGTTATTAGTGACAAATATTGACGTTTATCAGTGTTTAAAATTATTGTGGACAAATTTTTGACTATGTTTGTGTGTTTGAAGTGTGTTGAAATATACAGAGACGAAATATCAACGGCTCCTTAGATTTTTGGTCCAAAATATCGACAACTAATACAAGGTAGGATGTTATGGTTTTACTACAATAAGTAGGTCACTTCATTTTTGGGAAACTGAAAGGTTTTAGACAAAAAATTTATTAGGAAAAGTTGTTTACCTTGTAATTTGAGATAGGGTTTATTTGAAACTTTTTTTTAAAATTATGATTTTTTTTATTTTGACAACAAATATTTTGAAATAATTGCGTAGGCTTCCACAGTCTGAGTCATGAGAAATATTCGTTTTCCGGGAATGGACTGTCATATTTTGAGTCAGAGCTCAACGTTTCGCCCGCAGTCGTATGGGGCATCTTCAGGAGCAAAGGGGGTAGTACTGTCTTAAACAAGGTTACCCGACGTGTCAACCACGCTAGAGGCCGAGTTTAAGCAACAAGAGGGGGAGACTCAGTTTACAAGGTTACCCGACGAGTTGCTTAAACTCGGCCTCTAGCGTGGTTGACACGTCGGGTAACCTTGTTTAACACATTATTATACCCATTTCTCCTGAAGAAAGGTTTTAGACAAAAAAATTATTAGGAGAAGTTGTTTACCGTGTATCATACCACCATATAAATTTGTAGTTTTATTAATATAAACCCAAGAAACAACAGAGGGTGTATTTTTAAGGTAGCATTTAAATATTCAATCAAATGCTTGACAAATACATAATTTACTTTCGAAATTGAATCAGTATGTTTAAATCTATAAAATTAATATTATACACCATTTGCTTGTTTGTTCATATACAGAGTGACCTGAAAAACGCGCCACTCAAAATAACTTTTTTAGGCTTAAGGGCTCACAATTCATGCTATTTGGCATGATGGTAGTGCTACCTGTTTAACCTAAAGTGGCATTAACTTATATATTTTAAATGGGACACCTTTAACATATTTGGAATGTACGTAAAATTGTGAATTCAACGATGAGCTTGAAGCTAATTTATATTGAAGAAATAAATTGCAAAAACATAAGAGAAAATTATAAATAATTAACCTAGTAAGCCATAGTAAGCCAGGCAAATTAATATCACTTCCGGTTAAACCGGAAAGGCAACGATTATGCCAAAAACAAAATATAATCCTTAGAATTAGTATACCCGGATAAGCATACAAAATTTCAACTTAATATCTTGCACTGGGGAGATACTATTTACAATTAACTGATTTTTCATATAATCCCCCATGTCTCGTGAAAATGATAAAATTGGATTCTAGGGACCTTAAAATGTACTCATTTACTAAAATCTCGATATGCGATTTTTAGAACGATCCCTATACCTCCCTTACCAAGGCGGGTAAAAATAATTATAAATAAAAAAGAATATTTTGAATGGTCCGTTTTTTAATGACGCCTTTTATATGTATACTTGTACTCTTCTAAATGGTTCAAAGTATCATTTTCCAGAATTACTATACTTGCGCCTAAAGTAATTTTGTTTAAATTTTTTCTTTCGTTAGCTATTCTTGTTTTCCAGTTTTCAAATTTTTGGGTTTTGTTCCATTTAGTAATATAGTTTATATGTAACTTTGAAAATGCCATTTCTCTATAAATTTCGTAAATATTATATGTATTATTATCGAATTTTTAAATCAATAATATATTTGTATTTTGATAAATTTGTAATGTAGAAAAATTAGTTTGAATTTGTTTAAAATTATTTGCATTTTGTGTTAGTAATATGTATGTATTTGGTAATAAAAATAATTTTTCACTGTTTGCCTGTAAAAAAAAACTTAAGATTAACTTTAAATATAAGCAAAAAATACATTTAAATTAAAGACCTAAGGTCCATATTATAAAATCATATTTTTAACTTCCATCATTTATAGGTAAGTTAAGAAATAAAAATATATGTATGTTTAAAATGAAAATAAATTAATATTATTATCACAAAATAATTTTAAATTAATATGGTTTAATGTAAAAACAACCAATGTCCCCATTTCGTATTTTTTGGAATAATAATTCATTTAATTTCTATGTAAAATAAAATTGAAACATCTAGTACCATCTTGTGTTCAAATTTGAATTAATTACATACATATTTTATTCATAAAAATTATAAGAAAATAGTGCAAAATCTTACTGAATCGCGTATTAATTTTTGTATATATTAATTCAAGATATTTTCTACTCTACGACAAGTAGTTCTATATATTTCAATTTCAAACAACAAGTGACAAGCAACAATGTAAATACAGAACTTTGGTTTGGACAAGTCTGCTATACCCTAATGTTAACGAACGCTGGAAAGCATAAATTCACGATTTTATTATTATTTTATTTTATTGAATTTATTTACAAAAATTGCGAATTTGGACACGTTGGTGCTGCCACCAAGCAACAAAATTTTTTACTACTAGTCGCATAGAATGTTCAAATATAATAATATAAAATACAATTCTGTATAAATGGAGTTATATATTTTTTTAAAGTAATTGTTGAGGTGTTTTCTCCATTATAGCTGTGAGTGCCTGTGAGGTGATGCTTGATAAACCTTCTCATACAATAATATACATAATATATTTATATTTAATAAATGATATGTTACCTCTTCAAGTATTTTATAAGATTTATTGCAGTCCAAATCCAAAATATATAAAATATCTTGACTCATATAATTATTATAATGATCATCTTTTGTATTATGTATTAAATTGGGGTAATAAGCCGTAGGGCAAGAGTAGTACATTATGTATCGGGGTGACAAGCCGTAGGGCAAGAGTAGTATGTAATGAGTAATTTATTTTAGTTACATATAGTTCTTGAGAATGTTATTAATATAACTAAGCATTTATATCTTCAAATATAATAATTATATAATTTAGATTAATACAAAAATAATTAAAATAGAATATTTTGAGCAAATTATATTTGAAACATTTTTCGATTTAACGCCCCAGTTTTAAGATAACAAATTCTGAAAATCAATAATATATATTCAACAAATGTTACCGATTGTTTATAATTATTGTCAATAGGTGGCTATACCGATATTGTTTTGGAATTATTGATTCATAAATTATTGAATAACGCCTTTATTTTTCATTTTTGAAAAAAGTTTATTTGAAGAAAGTTACTTAGAATTAAAAGTTACATAATATCACATTTTTTCTCCATACGAAATACATTGGGTTCAGCCTAAGGCAAAATACTTGGAATATATGTATAAAATATTTTTATTAATTTTGAACTTATAAAAAATATTAAATAAATGAAACATATCTTATTTCAAATATGTTTTAAATAATATTTTACTTTATTAACATATAGTTTTTGAGAATATGATTAATTTAAATAGTTTTGTGTTTCAAATTTTAACTGAATATTAAGGAGGTCATATACTTTTATATCCATAGGGCAAGAGTAGTACATAATGAGTAATTTATTTTATTTACATATAAGTTCTTGAGAATATGATTAATATAACTAAGCATTTATATCTCCTAATATAGTAATTATATAATTAAGAATAATACATAAATAATTAAAATAGAATATTTTGAGCAAATTATATTTGAAACATTTTTCGATTTAATGCCCCAGTTTTAAGATAACAAATTCTGAAAATCAATAATATATTCAACAAATGTCACCGATTGTTTATAATTATTGTCAATAGGTGGCTATACCGATATTGTTTTGGAATTATTTATTCATAAATTATTGAATAATGCCTTTATTTTTCATTTTTGAAAAAAGTTTATTTGAAGAAAGTTACTTAGAATTAAAAGTTACATAATATCACATTTTTTCTCCATACGAAATACATTGGTTCATCAAAGAGCAAAATATTTGGGATATATGTATAAAATATTTTTATTAATTTAGAACTTTAAAAAAATGTTAAATAAATGAAACATATCCTATTTCAAATATGTTTTAATGAATAATCTATTTTATTTACACATAGTTTTTGAGAATATTATTAATTTATCTAAGCATTTATATTTCCAAATATAGTAATTATATTATTAAGATTAATACATAAATAATTAAAATAGAATATTTTGAGCAAATTATATTTGAAACATTTTTCGATTTAACGACCCAGTTTTAAGATAACAAATTCTGAAAATCAATAATATATTCAACAAATGTCACCGATTGTTTATAATTATTGTCAATAGGTGGCTATACCGATATTGTTTTGGAATTATTTATTCATAAATTATTGAATAATGCCTTTATTTCTCATTTTTGAAAAAAGTTTATTTGAAGAAAGTTACTCAGAAATAAATGTTACATAATACTTTATTTTTTCTTTATACGAAAAGTACAATTCGATAACTCTTTCAGTTTTCAAGATTTTTAATAAAAAAAACTTTTATTGTATTCGAAGTTGTACCTATTACAAAATATCTATAGTACTATTGGGTTTTGCTTTAAAATATTCGTTATATCCGAGGTATGTTTTAACGAAATATAGCATATATTATAGAGAATAATATGAAGAATCGAATGCTGCAAAATACTAGTCGATAACTCTTTTTTTTCAAAATTTTTAATAAAAACTTTTATTGTATCCTAAATTATTTATGCATCAAACGAATATGAAATTATAACAATGAATAGATAGTATTAATTTGTAGCAATTAGAAAGAATTTGTATTATTACCATTAGATAGACATTTGTTTATCCTATAAATTTAATAGAGTATGAAATATTGTATAATATATATTTTAAACATATTTTTTATTGTTTAAATAAAAACATATACTCAAAAAATTATTGTATCTTATGTAAAATTTCCTGAAAATTTCATTTTTTCATATTTCAGATCGCTACTTCATTCAATTCCTGAAATATGTACAATTTTTTAAAATTTCTTTATGTAAATTACCTCTATTTTTACTTCCAAAATATTGTTAATTATTCAGTAAATGAGTTCATTTATGCCCATTTCCAATACCAATTTTCAATTTAATATCTTATATATTTCTTGAAATATTTGTGTAATAATAAGTCGTTTTGTTGATCGAACGAAGAAGAAATAGTCCCCAATTGCCCAATTTTAAAAATTAATTTGTGGCTATATGATTAATATTCAATAAATTAAATATTTTTGTTCTTATGTAGAATTTTCTGAGGAACCCAATGGCGCAAAGGACAAGTCGATAACTCTTTTACTTTTCGAGATATTAAGGAAAACGTAAAATTTATATTTCCCGTTAAAAAATATATTTCTAAAATTAATTTTTCATAAAATTATTAACTATTTTATGCCACTAAGCTTATCTAATAATCTCTGTCCGTTTCTGAGATAATTAATATCAACGTTAAACATTGTTCATATCAAATACAGTAGTCACATCCAAATTAAGGTATATATTGTTTAATATAATTAAAACTACATAAAATTCTGAGCATTTTGCTGCGTTGGAGAGGTCAATATCTTTTCGACTTCTCGAGATATTGAATTTTTTAAATTTTCCGAGTTTTTAAGCATAGGGCAAAATACATGGGGTATATGTAATTTAAATATGGATTATTATTGAACATATAATAAATATAAAATAAATGAAACAAATACATTCTTATGTAGAATTTTACGAGGAATCCAATGCAGCAAAGCACATTTCGATATATTTTCTAGTTTTGAAAATAATAATAAAAAATTAACAATTAATTGTTGTTAAAGAGTGGGGGAAGCCAGCAGCCAATCAGCATTGACTAAAAAATAATCAATACTAAGGTAGGGTATATATACCAGGTACAAAACGAAAATCGCTGTTAAACCTGATCGTTACAATCGAGCCACAGAGGAGACGTCGAGAAATTGGCCAGTGCTTCCGTTGCCAGGGCTTCGGTCATTCTGCCCGCTGCTGCCGCGCCGACCCAAAATGTGTTAAATGTGGAGGGGATCACTTCTCCCACGCCTGCCTGAAGCCCCGCGCCGAGAAAGCCGTGTGCGCCAATTGCAGAGGAGAGCATCCAGCCAATTACCGTGGCTGTCCAGCGTACCCGAAGCCGCAACCACCAAAGACAGCAGCCCGTAAGATCGAGAAAGGCCGAACATACACGATGGCTGTGAAAGACACACCGCCTACAAGGGGCGGACTAGCACCAACACCTGTAACCGCTGCTGGAACTGCTCCGACACCCGGACCCTCGTCAAGAACTTCGCCCGTGACCGTAGATACGAACTCAGATACTGACATTTTATTATCGTTAATGTCGTCATTCAATATCGAAAAATTGGCGGACACAATGACGGGAGCCGCCAAAAAACTGCTTTCCGCAGAGTCACAATGGGATAAGCTAGAAGCTGTCTTGCAAATTGCGAAAATATTCCGCAAAAATGCATCAAAAAATTAAACCCCCAGCACTGAAGATAGCGTTCTGGAACGCAGAAGGGCTCGCCGATGCCCGCGATGAAGCCAGAGTATTCATAGACACCCACAACATAGACGTTCTGCTCGTGTGTGAGACACATTTACGGGCGTGTCTCAACCCGAAAATAGCGAACTTCACGCTCTACAGAGCCGACCGCACTACCCAACGTGGAGGTGGAACAGCCATCTACGTGAGAACCAACATCGACCACTACGACGCTGGCCCAAGCTTCACACAACATATAGAGGCAAACTCAGTTGTCATAAACACAACCACAGGACCTCTACGACTTACGGCAATATATAAAAGCCCGAGTAAGCCTTTATTGCAAGCGGATATGGACCTACTTCTTGCAGCAACGCAACCTACGATCCTTGCAGGAGATTTTAACTGTAAGCACCCATCGTGGAACAGCAGAACCACCAATACAAACGGACGAGCTTTATTCGCGTACGTCACGAACCACAATCTTGCTGTTCACGGCACTGTTGAGCCGACACATTACCCACGGTCAGGAAATAGACCAGACACTCTTGACATCCTCATCGCCAAGGACGTCACAGATGATATTGAATTGGCCACGGTCCATGATAACAGCTCCGACCACGACCCCGTGATCGCATGGATCAACGGCGGGAACGACACTCTTGATGTCACACAACGGAAGAAGGTATGCTGGCCACGATTCGCTGAAGTGATGGAAACAACTGTATCGTGTGCCCAAAGAATTCTGACAAAAGAAGATCTGGAAGATGCGGTAAAAACATTCACTAAAACCACCAACGCTGCCCTGCAAACGGCAACCAAAGCAGTAAGCGTCCCGACAGCGAGGTACGAGATCCCGGATGAAATTCGTGCTCTCATACGTGAAAAGAACCGAGAAAGAAGAGCGTGGCAGCGACACGCCGACGTCGTAGCGAGGGCCAACTGCAACAGGCTTAAAAAAGAGATCAGAGTCGCACTCAGAGACCACAACGGAGAGTGCTGGCAAGAGAAGCTTGAGACCCTCTGTACCGAGGACAAGTCAATCTGGCAGATGACGAGGGCCCTTCGCCAGAAAAAACACAAAATACCACCTATCCATGGAACCGCCGGAATTGTGTACAGCGACGGCGAGAAAGCTGAAACCTTCGCTGATCGCCTTGAACTACAATTCAGTCCATCGTTCACGCACTGCGACCTGGACGAGATCGAAGACATAGAGCTCTCTGTCCAGGAACAACTGCAAGAACACGACAGCTCGACCCCCAAGTTTACATCTGCACGAGAAGTAGCCGACATCATTAGTACACTCAATGCTCGCAAAGCGGCAGGCCCAGACGGAATCCCAATAAGAGCGTTAAAATTGCTCGGCCGCAAGGGAACAGTTGCGCTGGTAAACATATTCAACGCCGCTTTACGACTCCGACACTTTCCATCTCAATGGAAACTCGCAGATGTGGTGGTCATTCCAAAACCGGGACAAAATCTCACATATCCGCAGAACTACCGCCCGATCAGCCTGCTGTCAACAGTCGGTAAAGTCTTTGAGAAGATTCTGCTTTTGAGACTGCAGACGTGGGTGGACGCAGAAAATATTGTACCGGACCATCAACATGGCTTCCGTGCCAAGCACAGCACGAACCACCAGCTGCTTCGTGTCACGGAATACGTGACGCAGGGCTTCAACCGACGCCAGACAACGGGAGCAATATTCCTGGACATCGCCAAGGCCTTCGACAAGGTGTGGCACGAAGGCATCCTCCACAAGCTGCTGAAGCTGAACGCTCCGAGGTGGATCATCCACATGATCCGTAGCTTCCTAGAGGAAAGAAAATTCTGCGTGAAGATCGGAGAGCAGAAGTCTGCAGTCAAGACCGCGACCGCTGGAACTCCACAGGGAAGCCTACTATCGCCGCTATTATTCTCCATATTCACATACGACTTTCCTCAAGAAGACAACACTCTCCTAGCGCAGTACGCAGACGACACGGCTGTGCTGACCAGATCCACCCAAGCAAAATTCATCACCAGACGCCTGCAAGCAGCTTCCAACCAGATGGAAGATTGGTTCAGCAAGTGGAGGATAGATGTCAATGCCTCAAAAAGTGCAGCGATATTCTTTACAAAAAGACGAACACAACCAGATGAGACAATTGAAATGTTCGGAGAAGAAATTCCATGGCAGCAAAATATTAAATACTTGGGGGTCACAATGGACCGAAGACTAAATTGGGTCCAAAACACACAACGAGCTGTTTCACAAGCCAATGCTGTAAGAAGCAGCATATACGGCTTGGTAAATAGACGCAGCCGCCTATCGCTGCAGAACAAGGTACTCTTATACAAGAGTCTTATAAGACCAGTGTTGACGTACGCGGCTCCAATTTGGGGATACGCGGGCTCAGCACAAATGCAAAGACGCCAGGTGATCCAAAACAAGTTCCTGCGCATGGCAACAGACGCGCCGTGGTTCATGAGAAATGACCAGCTCCACCGCGATCTGAACCTTGAACCAATCAAAGAATACATAACAAAAATCGCAGAGAAGTTTTTCGCCGGAGTTGAGAGCCACGCGAACCAGGGCATCAAACGGAGCGGCGAAGATTACGAGGCCGACTCGGTCTTGAAATACAAGCGACCAAAACTTGTGCTGACGTAACGTCGGAGTGACGCCATCCGCCAAAGCGCGGAATCAGAAAAAAAAAATGTATAGATATATATACACAGTGAAGGACAATAAAAGCGATGTGAAGGTGATAAAGGCAAAAGCCGGGTGCACCGCAAAAGCGAGAAGAATATTGATATTGAAATTAGTTCATAGAACGTAGTGACTTCAACATAAGTGGTGCTTTGTTTCTGTTGCGTCTGAATTCCTCTTGTGCGATTATACTGTGGGTTATTAGTTTTATTGTTTATTAATTAGCATGTCCTTTGCCTGGGCCAACGTTGGAACACGGTGCACGACCATAGGCCTCCATGGGCACCCCCCTACGTCCCGTACGTAGCAGACGGAACCCATGTGCCTATGCCGGTGTCGTCGGGAATGCGGAGTTCGTTTGGAGACGTAGGCTTTCAGTCAATGTCGTGGCGAGCCCGTAGATTGTATTTCTTCAAGCCACGGTGTCCTGGCTAGGCGTGAAATCTCTGACTCTTGCTCGTGTATAGGCGAGACCAACCCGAATGGGCGGGAATCATCGGCACAGATTCCACCGTTTTTTGTATTAGCTTCACATAGATTTGTGGACAACACGTGTTGTTCTTTAGATTTAGGATTGGGAATTAGGGATGGTGTAATTACACTAGGTGGATTCAGACGTATTCAGAACAAAGTGTTGCTTTGAGAAATTACTGTCGTTCGCCAAATATATCCCGAAGAGGATTTTTACTTCAGATATGCTGTTTACGATTAATAAAGTCTGGATTGCACATTTTCCAGTAATCGATCGGCTCTTTTCAGAGCCACCAATTTTTATGAAAAGAATTTTTATCTCATTTATGTTATTACAAATAAATGATCTGTTTTCATAGCTACTGTTATATGTATGTGTTTAATGAAATATCTCGAAAACTAAGAGAATTATCTTTTTTCTTCAAAGGGCATATAAAATATATAAATTAAAAGAAATAAATTTATCATTAATACTTATTCTATTTTAAATTCCAACGGATACATTTATTATTAAACATTCTTTAAAATCATCAAAAACTGAACCATGTCACTTTCATACCAAAAAATGGGTGTGCGGTACACCTTCATCGACCTCACCAGTATATTCCTCGTACCAGAAAACATAAGTATACTAATTTTCATCAAAATATTCCAACGGATACATTTATTACTAAACATTCATTAAAATCGTCAAAATATTTGAATGACTACGGGTCTCAAAAAGTGATTGTACATTTTTGTTCATAGAAATTGGACTAATAATGAAAAAGATTTGAAAATTGGTGTACATATATTAGATAATACGCAAAATTTAATGGTAATATTGGTAAATTTGTATGTCTACCCATTTTTGGGTAAATGATATCAACCCATTTAAGGGTTGAAGGTAGAATTTTTATTTTGTCAAAAATCGATTCCTCGTGTTAAATTACATATGTGTACCTAGTTTCATCAAAATATTCCAAAGGGCATGTCTTAATTTGAGTTAGTTTTTGAAATTGTTAGGAAACATATATATACTTGAGAGTGTAGCTATGCTAGTTTTTAGTCCCATAAGGCCAATGTATTTTACTTGTGTTATAGAAACACACAACTTTAGCGCTCTATGATTGGCTGACATTTGAATGACTAGGGTCTAGCATTTTAGTCTGTAATTTATGTCTTGTATCTTATCGAACGGCTGAGAAATACTTTAAGCTTCCAGCATAATATTATTTTATTAGTAAAAATTAAACCATACGATCAGTAATATTGAAAATAAGTACGTTTATATTAGAAAATACGCAAAATTTAATGGTAATATTGGCAAATTTGTATGTCCACCCATTTTTGGGTAAATGATATCAACCCATTTAAGGGTTAAAGGTAGATTTTTTATTTTGTCAAAAATCGATTCCTCGTGTTAAATTACATATGTGTACCTAGTTTTATCAAAATATTCTAAAAGGCATGTTCTAATTTGAGTTAGTTTTTGAAATTGTTTAGAAAAGTATATATACTTGAGAGTGTAGCTATGCTAGTTTTTAGTCCCATAAGACCAATGTATTTTACTTGTGTTATAGATAACACAACTTTAGCGCACTGTGATTGGCTGTTATTTGAATGACTAGGTATTGCAAAGAGATATAAATATTGTTTTACATGTATTAAATTATTTGTTTTAGAGAAGGAAATAATAAAAAAAAATTGATGATTATTTAATTTCAGGGTAGATTGAGAATAATATTTATAGTTTTAATGTATTTTGAAGTATTTTAAATATATTTAAAGTAAAAATTAACGTATGGAAATATATTTTTGTGTAATATGAAACGAAAATTCAATATTAAATGTATTTATTTTTATCGTATGACAATAATATATTAGGCGCTGTTAGGAATCGATTCTACATACTAAAACGACAATTTTTAAATGAATAAGTTCAAAAATACCAAAAGTAGTGGCAAAATTTTGTTAAGGTGGTTCTATCATATTCATGACACAAAAGTTTTGCCAAGTAAAATAAATTATTAAGAAATAAAATTGTTGTAAACATTTTATAAATAAAAAACAATATTCCAACGGATACATTAATTATTAAACATTCCTTAAATATATCAAAAACTGATAAAATCGCAAGGGGTACGTACACCTTAGATTTTATGCGATTTTTGGCCATTTTCAGACTTTTCCTTCTGGAGATTGTAATAGTTGCTCAAAAATTATGAAAATTGGTATGCTTATGTAATTTTGCTCGTAGAATCTAATGGTGATATCGCCAGCGGTGCATAATTTACCATTTTTGGGATATGACCCAAAAATTGGCATTTTTGACCAAAGTTTTGAGGACGAATATCTCGGACACGAAAACAGATATCGACTTGTGGTTTTAAAATCTTCAATCTACACCCTTCAAAGTACTTAAATACAAATTTTTAGAATTTTTAAAAAAAATCCAACGTTTTTTAAACCACACCATCCTCATACCCAAAAATGGGACCAGTAAATTCCTCGTACCAAAAAACATAAGTATACCAATTTTTATCAAAATATTCCAACAAATACATTAATTATTAAACATTCCTTAAAATTGTCAAAAACGAAGATATCAGTAATGAGGAGAAAGTTATTTGTATCAGGCGTCACCTTACGGGCACTCAATGTTGGTGTGGCGAGTGCACCACAAGGATTCTTTCGGTGCTATTTTAAACTACAATTTTGGGTAAAATGTTACATCGAATATTGTACGTCTTTTAGTTGAAAATTTTAAATTTTGGCTACTTCCAGAATTTGGAATAAACAAAAATGTATATATTAAACAGCATAAAATTATTAATCCAATTCTTCAAACCATATATTTCTATATATTTTACAAGCCGTTATATATTTAGTTCAATACTTATTTAATTTTCTCTTAAAACTATTAAAAATATATATAATTCCTATTTTCGTCACGTAACATATGTTATCCTACAGTACACAATCCTTACTTTAAAACAATCAATGCTTAAAAAATTGTAAAATTGTTTTAGTTTCCTAGTCATTCAGAGCAATCTCTATCGCAAACTAACTCAGCCAATCACAGGGCACGATAGTAGTGTATACTAAAACACATGCACAATGCATTGGTCTTACGGGGAAATAAACACGTATAGCTACGACCTCAGAATGACTACCATGACACACCACATAATTCGCTACAAGTACAGTAGGATTAGGATGACCATATTATGGTTTATCTCTATACATTTATGAAACAAATGGATGATATTTAATGGTTTTCAGAATGAATTAAATAAATTGATGAATGTAATAAGATGTTTTAAATAATTTTAAAAAAGAATTATAGGTGGCAAAATACGTGGGATAGGTACATGCATTCTACATTTTTATTATTAATGAACTTATAAAAAATATTAAATATATGCAACATATCTTATCATATAAAGAATTTTACGAGGAATTTAATGGTGTAACGTACAAGTTGGTAACTCTTTTAGCTTTCGAGATATTTATAATTATTTTGGAATTTGTAATCGCCACTAAATACTATATGAAAAAGATATTTAAAAAAATATTAAATAATTGAAACATAATCTATCGTCATGGAGAACTTTACAAGGAATCCAAAGCCGCAACGTACAACGTCTTTTAGTTGCAGAATTTGGAATAAACAATATATATATGTTATCAAATTGCATAAAATTATTAATCCAGTTCTTCAAACCGTAAATTTTTATAAGGATTCTAGTGCCGATAAATAAGTTGAAAACTTTTTTATGTTGAGAGATAATTAAAGCGAAACTTATACATTGTTTATATCAAATACAGTTCTCACACCCAAATAAAGGTAAATAATTTTTAACAAATTATAAAACTGTATAATACTCTGAGTAAAATGCTGCGTCGGAGACATCAATATCTCTTTTATTTCCAGAGATATAGAATTTTGAATATTTTCTGAGTTTTAACGATACATAGTTGTTACACCCAAATTAAGGTACATATATTTTAATACCGTATAAAACTACATTAAATTCTGAGTATTTTGCTGCGTTGGAGAGGTCTCTACGTCTTTTAGTTCTTGAGATACTGAATTTTGAAAATTTTATGAGTTTTTAAGCTTAGGGTAAAATACATGGGTTATATGTATAATATATTTTGATTAATTTTGAACTTATAAAATATATGCAATAAATGAAACATATCGTATCTTATGGAAAATTTTCCGAGGAATTCAATTCCGCTAATTAAAAATCAATATTTTTCTTACTTTTTGAAAAAATACCTAAAAATTAATAATTAATTGTTGTTAAGGAGTGGGAGAAGCTAGCAGCCAATCAGCATCGAATAAAAAATAATCAATATTTATTTAGGGTATATATACCAGGTACAATACGAAATTAGTTCATAGAGCGTAGTGACTTCAACATAAGTGGTGCTTTGTTTCTGTTGCGTCTGAATTCCTCTTGTGCGATTATACTGTGGGTTATTAGTTTTATTGTTTATTAATTAGCATGTCCTTTGCCTGGGCCAACGTTGGAACACGGTGCACGACCATAGGCCTCCATGGGCACCCCCCCACGTCCTCGTACGTGGCAGACGGAACCCATGTGCCTATGCCGGTGTTGTCGGGAATGCGGAGTTCGTTTGGAGACGTAGGCTTTCAGTCAATGTCGTGGCGAGCCCGTAGATTGTATTTCTTCAAGGTATATCTTTGAGTTATATGATCTATGGGGGAACCACGGTGTCCTGGCTAGGCGTGAAATCTCTGACTCTTGCTCGTGTATAGGCGAGACCAACCCGAATGGGCGGGAATCATCGGCACAGATTCCACCGTTTTTTGTATTAGCTTCACATAGATTTGTGGACAACACGTGTTGTTCTTTAGATTTAGGATTGAGAATTAGGGATGGTGTAATTACACTAGGTGGATTCAGAAGTATTCAGAACAAAGTGTTGCTTTGAGAAATTACTGTCGTTCACCAAATATATCCCGAAGAGGATTTTTACTTCAGATATGCTGTTTACAATTAATAAAGTCTGGATTGCACATTTTCCAGTAATCGATCGGCTCTTTTCAGAGCCACCAATTTTTATGAAAAGAGTTTTTATCTCATTTATGTTATTACAAATAAATGATCTGTTTTCATAGCTACTGTTATATGTATATGTTTAATGAAATATCTCGCAAACTAAGAGAATTATCTTTTTTCTTCAAAGGGCATATAAAATATATAAATTAAAAGAAATAAATTTATCATTAATACTTATTCTAATTTAAATTCCAACGGATACATTTATTATTAAACATTCTTTAAAATCGTCAAAAACTAAACCATGTCACTTTCATACCAAAAAATGGGTGTGCGGTACACCTTCATCGACCTCACCAGTATATTCCTCGTACCAAAAAACTTAAGTATACTAATTTTCATCAAAATATTCCAACGGATACATTTATTATTAAACATTCATTAAAATCGTCAAAATATTCGAATGACTACAGGTCTCAAAAAGTGATTGTACATTTTTGTTCATAGAAATTGGACTAATAATGAAAAAGATTTGAAAATTGGTGTACATATATTAGATAATACGCAAAATTTAATGGTAATATTGGTAAATTTGTATGTCTACCCATTTTTGGGTAAATGATATCAACCCATTTAAGGGTTGAAGGTAGAATTTTTATTTTGTCAAAAATCGATTCCTCGTGTTAAATTACATATGTGTACCTAGTTTCATCAAAATATTCCAAAGGGCATGTTCTAATTTCAGTTAGTTTTTGAAATTGTTAGGAAATATATATATACTTGAGAGTGTAGCTATGCTAGTTTTTAGTCCCATAAGGCCAATGTATTTTACTTGTGTTATAGAAACACACAACTTTAGCGCTCTATGATTGGCTGACATTTGAATGACTAGGGTCTAGCATTTTAGTCTGTAATTTATGTCTTGTATCTTATCGAACGGCTGAGAAATACTTTAAGCTTCCAGCATAATATTATTTTATTAGTAAAAATTAAACCATACGATCAGTAATATTGAAAATAAGTACGTTTATATTAGAAAATACGCAAAATTTAATGGTAATATTGGCAAATTTGTATGTCCACCCATTTTTGGGTAAATGATATCAACCCATTTAAGGGTTAAAGGTAGAATATTTATTTTGTCAAAAATCGATTCCTCGTGTTAAATTACATATGTGTACCTAGTTTCATCAAAATATTCCAAAGGGCATGTCCTAATTTGAGTTAGTTTTTGAAATTGTTTGGAAAAGTATATATACTTGAGAGTGTAGCTATGCTAGTTTTTAGTCCCATAAGACCAATGTATTTTACTTGTGTTATAGATAACACAACTTTGGCGCACTGTGATTGGCTGTTATTTGAATGACTAGGTATTGCAAAGAGATATAAATATTGTTTTACATGTATTAAATTATATGTTTTAGAGAAGGAAATAATAAAAAAAATTGATGATTGTTTAATTTCAGGGTAGATTGAGAATAATATTTATAGTTTTAATGTATTTTGAAGTATTTTAAATATATTTAAAGTAAAAATTAACGTATGGAAATACATTTTTGTGTAATATGAAACGAAAATTCAATATTAAATGTAGTTATTTTTATCGTATGTCAATAATATATTAGGCGCTGTTAAGAATCGATTCTACATACTAAAACGACAATTTTTAAATGAATAAGTTCAAAAATACCAAAAGTATTAGGCAAAATTTTGTTAAGGTGGTTCTATCATATTCATGACACAAAAGTTTGGCAAGTAAAATAAATTATTAAGAAATAAAATTGTTGTAAACATTTTATAAATAAAAAACAATATTCCAACGGATACATTAATTATTAAACATTCCTTAAAATTGTCAAAAACTGAAAAAATTGCAAGGGGTACGTACACCTTAGATTTTTTGCGATTTTTGGCCATTTTCAGACTTTTCCTTCTGGAGATTGTAATAGTTGTTCAAAAATTATGAAAATTGGTATGTTTATGTACTTTTCCTCGTAGAATCTAATGGTGATATCGCCAGCGGTGTATAATTGACCATTTTTTGGGATAAGACCCAAAAATGGGCATTTTTGAGCAAAGTTTTGAGGGCGAATATCTCGGACACGAAAACAGATATCAACCTGTGGTTTTAAAATCTTGAATCCACACCCTTCAAAGTACTTAAATACAAATTTTCAGAATTTTAATTTTTTTTTAAATTTTCACTTTTTTTAAACCACACCATCCTCATACCCAAAAATGGGTGTGCGGTAGACCTTCAACGACCTCACCAGTAAATTCCTCGTACCAAAAACCATAAGTATACCAATTTTCATCAAAATATTCCAACGGATACATTTATTATTAAACATTCTTTAAAATCGTCAAAAAGTGAAAAAATCGCAAGGGGTACACCTTAGATTTTTTGCGAATTTTGGCCATTTTCAGACTTTTCCTTCTGGAGATTGTAATAGTTGCTCAAAAATTATGAAAATTGGTATGCTTATGTAATTTTGCTCGTAGAATCTAATGGTGATATCGCCAGCGGTGCATAATTTACCATTTTTGGGATATGACCCAAAAATTGGCATTTTTGACCAAAGTTTTGAGGACGAATATCTCGGACACGAAAACAGATATCGACTTGTGGTTTTAAAATCTTCAATCTACACCCTTCAAAGTACTTAAATACAAATTTTTAGAATTTTTAAAAAAAATCCAACGTTTTTTAAACCACACCATCCTCATACCCAAAAATGGGACCAGTAAATTCCTCGTACCAAAAAACATAAGTATACCAATTTTTATCAAAATATTCCAACAAATACATTAATTATTAAACATTCCTTAAAATTGTCAAAAACGAAGATATCAGTAATGAGGAGAAAGTTATTTGTATCAGGCGTCACCTTACGGGCACTCAATGTTGGTGTGGCGAGTGCACCACAAGGATTCTTTCGGTGCTATTTTAAACTACAATTTTGGGTAAAATGTTACATCGAATATTGTACGTCTTTTAGTTGAAAATTTTAAATTTTGGCTACTTCCAGAATTTGGAATAAACAAAAATGTATATATTAAACAGCATAAAATTATTAATCCAATTCTTCAAACCATATATTTCTATATATTTTACAAGCCGTTATATATTTAGTTCAATACTTATTTAATTTTCTCTTAAAACTATTAAAAATATATATAATTCCTATTTTCGTCACGTAACATATGTTATCCTACAGTACACAATCCTTACTTTAAAACAATCAATGCTTAAAAAATTGTAAAATTGTTTTAGTTTCCTAGTCATTCAGAGCAATCTCTATCGCAAACTAACTCAGCCAATCACAGGGCACGATAGTAGTGTATACTAAAACACATGCACAATGCATTGGTCTTACGGGGAAATAAACACGTATAGCTACGACCTCAGAATGACTACCATGACACACCACATAATTCGCTACAAGTACAGTAGGATTAGGATGACCATATTATGGTTTATCTCTATACATTTATGAAACAAATGGATGATATTTAATGGTTTTCAGAATGAATTAAATAAATTGATGAATGTAATAAGATGTTTTAAATAATTTTAAAAAAGAATTATAGGTGGCAAAATACGTGGGATAGGTACATGCATTCTACATTTTTATTATTAATGAACTTATAAAAAATATTAAATATATGCAACATATCTTATCATATAAAGAATTTTACGAGGAATTTAATGGTGTAACGTACAAGTTGGTAACTCTTTTAGCTTTCGAGATATTTATAATTATTTTGGAATTTGTAATCGCCACTAAATACTATATGAAAAAGATATTTAAAAAAATATTAAATAATTGAAACATAATCTATCGTCATGGAGAACTTTACAAGGAATCCAAAGCCGCAACGTACAACGTCTTTTAGTTGCAGAATTTGGAATAAACAATATATATATGTTATCAAATTGCATAAAATTATTAATCCAGTTCTTCAAACCGTAAATTTTTATAAGGATTCTAGTGCCGATAAATAAGTTGAAAACTTTTTTATGTTGAGAGATAATTAAAGCGAAACTTATACATTGTTTATATCAAATACAGTTCTCACACCCAAATAAAGGTAAATAATTTTTAACAAATTATAAAACTGTATAATACTCTGAGTAAAATGCTGCGTCGGAGACATCAATATCTCTTTTATTTCCAGAGATATAGAATTTTGAATATTTTCTGAGTTTTAACGATACATAGTTGTTACACCCAAATTAAGGTACATATATTTTAATACCGTATAAAACTACATTAAATTCTGAGTATTTTGCTGCGTTGGAGAGGTCTCTACGTCTTTTAGTTCTTGAGATACTGAATTTTGAAAATTTTATGAGTTTTTAAGCTTAGGGTAAAATACATGGGTTATATGTATAATATATTTTGATTAATTTTGAACTTATAAAATATATGCAATAAATGAAACATATCGTATCTTATGGAAAATTTTCCGAGGAATTCAATTCCGCTAATTAAAAATCAATATTTTTCTTACTTTTTGAAAAAATACCTAAAAATTAATAATTAATTGTTGTTAAGGAGTGGGAGAAGCTAGCAGCCAATCAGCATCGAATAAAAAATAATCAATATTTATTTAGGGTATATATACCAGGTACAATACGAAATTAGTTCATAGAGCGTAGTGACTTCAACATAAGTGGTGCTTTGTTTCTGTTGCGTCTGAATTCCTCTTGTGCGATTATACTGTGGGTTATTAGTTTTATTGTTTATTAATTAGCATGTCCTTTGCCTGGGCCAACGTTGGAACACGGTGCACGACCATAGGCCTCCATGGGCACCCCCCCACGTCCTCGTACGTGGCAGACGGAACCCATGTGCCTATGCCGGTGTTGTCGGGAATGCGGAGTTCGTTTGGAGACGTAGGCTTTCAGTCAATGTCGTGGCGAGCCCGTAGATTGTATTTCTTCAAGGTATATCTTTGAGTTATATGATCTATGGGGGAACCACGGTGTCCTGGCTAGGCGTGAAATCTCTGACTCTTGCTCGTGTATAGGCGAGACCAACCCGAATGGGCGGGAATCATCGGCACAGATTCCACCGTTTTTTGTATTAGCTTCACATAGATTTGTGGACAACACGTGTTGTTCTTTAGATTTAGGATTGAGAATTAGGGATGGTGTAATTACACTAGGTGGATTCAGAAGTATTCAGAACAAAGTGTTGCTTTGAGAAATTACTGTCGTTCACCAAATATATCCCGAAGAGGATTTTTACTTCAGATATGCTGTTTACAATTAATAAAGTCTGGATTGCACATTTTCCAGTAATCGATCGGCTCTTTTCAGAGCCACCAATTTTTATGAAAAGAGTTTTTATCTCATTTATGTTATTACAAATAAATGATCTGTTTTCATAGCTACTGTTATATGTATATGTTTAATGAAATATCTCGCAAACTAAGAGAATTATCTTTTTTCTTCAAAGGGCATATAAAATATATAAATTAAAAGAAATAAATTTATCATTAATACTTATTCTAATTTAAATTCCAACGGATACATTTATTATTAAACATTCTTTAAAATCGTCAAAAACTAAACCATGTCACTTTCATACCAAAAAATGGGTGTGCGGTACACCTTCATCGACCTCACCAGTATATTCCTCGTACCAAAAAACTTAAGTATACTAATTTTCATCAAAATATTCCAACGGATACATTTATTATTAAACATTCATTAAAATCGTCAAAATATTCGAATGACTACAGGTCTCAAAAAGTGATTGTACATTTTTGTTCATAGAAATTGGACTAATAATGAAAAAGATTTGAAAATTGGTGTACATATATTAGATAATACGCAAAATTTAATGGTAATATTGGTAAATTTGTATGTCTACCCATTTTTGGGTAAATGATATCAACCCATTTAAGGGTTGAAGGTAGAATTTTTATTTTGTCAAAAATCGATTCCTCGTGTTAAATTACATATGTGTACCTAGTTTCATCAAAATATTCCAAAGGGCATGTTCTAATTTCAGTTAGTTTTTGAAATTGTTAGGAAATATATATATACTTGAGAGTGTAGCTATGCTAGTTTTTAGTCCCATAAGGCCAATGTATTTTACTTGTGTTATAGAAACACACAACTTTAGCGCTCTATGATTGGCTGACATTTGAATGACTAGGGTCTAGCATTTTAGTCTGTAATTTATGTCTTGTATCTTATCGAACGGCTGAGAAATACTTTAAGCTTCCAGCATAATATTATTTTATTAGTAAAAATTAAACCATACGATCAGTAATATTGAAAATAAGTACGTTTATATTAGAAAATACGCAAAATTTAATGGTAATATTGGCAAATTTGTATGTCCACCCATTTTTGGGTAAATGATATCAACCCATTTAAGGGTTAAAGGTAGAATATTTATTTTGTCAAAAATCGATTCCTCGTGTTAAATTACATATGTGTACCTAGTTTCATCAAAATATTCCAAAGGGCATGTCCTAATTTGAGTTAGTTTTTGAAATTGTTTGGAAAAGTATATATACTTGAGAGTGTAGCTATGCTAGTTTTTAGTCCCATAAGACCAATGTATTTTACTTGTGTTATAGATAACACAACTTTGGCGCACTGTGATTGGCTGTTATTTGAATGACTAGGTATTGCAAAGAGATATAAATATTGTTTTACATGTATTAAATTATATGTTTTAGAGAAGGAAATAATAAAAAAAATTGATGATTGTTTAATTTCAGGGTAGATTGAGAATAATATTTATAGTTTTAATGTATTTTGAAGTATTTTAAATATATTTAAAGTAAAAATTAACGTATGGAAATACATTTTTGTGTAATATGAAACGAAAATTCAATATTAAATGTAGTTATTTTTATCGTATGTCAATAATATATTAGGCGCTGTTAAGAATCGATTCTACATACTAAAACGACAATTTTTAAATGAATAAGTTCAAAAATACCAAAAGTATTAGGCAAAATTTTGTTAAGGTGGTTCTATCATATTCATGACACAAAAGTTTGGCAAGTAAAATAAATTATTAAGAAATAAAATTGTTGTAAACATTTTATAAATAAAAAACAATATTCCAACGGATACATTAATTATTAAACATTCCTTAAAATTGTCAAAAACTGAAAAAATTGCAAGGGGTACGTACACCTTAGATTTTTTGCGATTTTTGGCCATTTTCAGACTTTTCCTTCTGGAGATTGTAATAGTTGTTCAAAAATTATGAAAATTGGTATGTTTATGTACTTTTCCTCGTAGAATCTAATGGTGATATCGCCAGCGGTGTATAATTGACCATTTTTTGGGATAAGACCCAAAAATGGGCATTTTTGAGCAAAGTTTTGAGGGCGAATATCTCGGACACGAAAACAGATATCAACCTGTGGTTTTAAAATCTTGAATCCACACCCTTCAAAGTACTTAAATACAAATTTTCAGAATTTTAATTTTTTTTTAAATTTTCACTTTTTTTAAACCACACCATCCTCATACCCAAAAATGGGTGTGCGGTAGACCTTCAACGACCTCACCAGTAAATTCCTCGTACCAAAAACCATAAGTATACCAATTTTCATCAAAATATTCCAACGGATACATTTATTATTAAACATTCTTTAAAATCGTCAAAAAGTGAAAAAATCGCAAGGGGTACACCTTAGATTTTTTGCGAATTTTGGCCATTTTCAGACTTTTCCTTCTGGAGATTGTAATAGTTGCTCAAAAATTATGAAAATTGGTATGCTTATGTAATTTTGCTCGTAGAATCTAATGGTGATATCGCCAGCGGTGCATAATTTACCATTTTTGGGATATGACCCAAAAATTGGCATTTTTGACCAAAGTTTTGAGGACGAATATCTCGGACACGAAAACAGATATCGACTTGTGGTTTTAAAATCTTCAATCTACACCCTTCAAAGTACTTAAATACAAATTTTTAGAATTTTTAAAAAAAATCCAACGTTTTTTAAACCACACCATCCTCATACCCAAAAATGGGACCAGTAAATTCCTCGTACCAAAAAACATAAGTATACCAATTTTTATCAAAATATTCCAACAAATACATTAATTATTAAACATTCCTTAAAATTGTCAAAAACGAAGATATCAGTAATGAGGAGAAAGTTATTTGTATCAGGCGTCACCTTACGGGCACTCAATGTTGGTGTGGCGAGTGCACCACAAGGATTCTTTCGGTGCTATTTTAAACTACAATTTTGGGTAAAATGTTACATCGAATATTGTACGTCTTTTAGTTGAAAATTTTAAATTTTGGCTACTTCCAGAATTTGGAATAAACAAAAATGTATATATTAAACAGCATAAAATTATTAATCCAATTCTTCAAACCATATATTTCTATATATTTTACAAGCCGTTATATATTTAGTTCAATACTTATTTAATTTTCTCTTAAAACTATTAAAAATATATATAATTCCTATTTTCGTCACGTAACATATGTTATCCTACAGTACACAATCCTTACTTTAAAACAATCAATGCTTAAAAAATTGTAAAATTGTTTTAGTTTCCTAGTCATTCAGAGCAATCTCTATCGCAAACTAACTCAGCCAATCACAGGGCACGATAGTAGTGTATACTAAAACACATGCACAATGCATTGGTCTTACGGGGAAATAAACACGTATAGCTACGACCTCAGAATGACTACCATGACACACCACATAATTCGCTACAAGTACAGTAGGATTAGGATGACCATATTATGGTTTATCTCTATACATTTATGAAACAAATGGATGATATTTAATGGTTTTCAGAATGAATTAAATAAATTGATGAATGTAATAAGATGTTTTAAATAATTTTAAAAAAGAATTATAGGTGGCAAAATACGTGGGATAGGTACATGCATTCTACATTTTTATTATTAATGAACTTATAAAAAATATTAAATATATGCAACATATCTTATCATATAAAGAATTTTACGAGGAATTTAATGGTGTAACGTACAAGTTGGTAACTCTTTTAGCTTTCGAGATATTTATAATTATTTTGGAATTTGTAATCGCCACAAAATACTATATGAAAAAGATATTTAAAAAAATATTAAATAATTGAAACATAATCTATCGTCATGGAGAACTTTACAAGGAATCCAAAGCCGCAACGTACAACGTCTTTTAGTTGCAGAATTTGGAATAAACAATATATATATGTTATCAAATTGCATAAAATTATTAATCCAGTTCTTCAAACCGTAAATTTTTATAAGGATTCTAGTGCCGATAAATAAGTTGAAAACTTTTTTATGTTGAGAGATAATTAAAGCGAAACTTATACATTGTTTATATCAAATACAGTTCTCACACCCAAATAAAGGTAAATAATTTTTAACAAATTATAAAACTGTATAATACTCTGAGTAAAATGCTGCGTCGGAGACATCAATATCTCTTTTATTTCCAGAGATATAGAATTTTGAATATTTTCTGAGTTTTAACGATACATAGTTGTTACACCCAAATTAAGGTACATATATTTTAATACCGTATAAAACTACATTAAATTCTGAGTATTTTGCTGCGTTGGAGAGGTCTCTACGTCTTTTAGTTCTTGAGATACTGAATTTTGAAAATTTTATGAGTTTTTAAGCTTAGGGTAAAATACATGGGTTATATGTATAATATATTTTGATTAATTTTGAACTTATAAAATATATGCAATAAATGAAACATATCGTATCTTATGGAAAATTTTCCGAGGAATTCAATTCCGCTAATTAAAAATCAATATTTTTCTTACTTTTTGAAAAAATACCTAAAAATTAATAATTAATTGTTGTTAAGGAGTGGGAGAAGCTAGCAGCCAATCAGCATCGAATAAAAAATAATCAATATTTATTTAGGGTATATATACCAGGTACAATACGAAATTAGTTCATAGAGCGTAGTGACTTCAACATAAGTGGTGCTTTGTTTCTGTTGCGTCTGAATTCCTCTTGTGCGATTATACTGTGGGTTATTAGTTTTATTGTTTATTAATTAGCATGTCCTTTGCCTGGGCCAACGTTGGAACACGGTGCACGACCATAGGCCTCCATGGGCACCCCCCCACGTCCTCGTACGTGGCAGACGGAACCCATGTGCCTATGCCGGTGTTGTCGGGAATGCGGAGTTCGTTTGGAGACGTAGGCTTTCAGTCAATGTCGTGGCGAGCCCGTAGATTGTATTTCTTCAAGGTATATCTTTGAGTTATATGATCTATGGGGGAACCACGGTGTCCTGGCTAGGCGTGAAATCTCTGACTCTTGCTCGTGTATAGGCGAGACCAACCCGAATGGGCGGGAATCATCGGCACAGATTCCACCGTTTTTTGTATTAGCTTCACATAGATTTGTGGACAACACGTGTTGTTCTTTAGATTTAGGATTGGGAATTAGGGATGGTGTAATTACACTAGGTGGATTCAGAAGTATTCAGAACAAAGTGTTGCTTTGAGAAATTACTGTCGTTCACCAAATATATCCCGAAGAGGATTTTTACTTCAGATATGCTGTTTACAATTAATAAAGTCTGGATTGCACATTTTCCAGTAATCGATCGGCTCTTTTCAGAGCCACCAATTTTTATGAAAAGAGTTTTTATCTCATTTATGTTATTACAAATAAATGATCTGTTTTCATAGCTACTGTTATATGTATATGTTTAATGAAATATCTCGCAAACTAAGAGAATTATCTTTTTTCTTCAAAGGGCATATAAAATATATAAATTAAAAGAAATAAATTTATCATTAATACTTATTCTAATTTAAATTCCAACGGATACATTTATTATTAAACATTCTTTAAAATCGTCAAAAACTAAACCATGTCACTTTCATACCAAAAAATGGGTGTGCGGTACACCTTCATCGACCTCACCAGTATATTCCTCGTACCAAAAAACTTAAGTATACTAATTTTCATCAAAATATTCCAACGGATACATTTATTATTAAACATTCATTAAAATCGTCAAAATATTCGAATGACTACAGGTCTCAAAAAGTGATTGTACATTTTTGTTCATAGAAATTGGACTAATAATGAAAAAGATTTGAAAATTGGTGTACATATATTAGATAATACGCAAAATTTAATGGTAATATTGGTAAATTTGTATGTCTACCCATTTTTGGGTAAATGATATCAACCCATTTAAGGGTTGAAGGTAGAATTTTTATTTTGTCAAAAATCGATTCCTCGTGTTAAATTACATATGTGTACCTAGTTTCATCAAAATATTCCAAAGGGCATGTTCTAATTTCAGTTAGTTTTTGAAATTGTTAGGAAATATATATATACTTGAGAGTGTAGCTATGCTAGTTTTTAGTCCCATAAGGCCAATGTATTTTACTTGTGTTATAGAAACACACAACTTTAGCGCTCTATGATTGGCTGACATTTGAATGACTAGGGTCTAGCATTTTAGTCTGTAATTTATGTCTTGTATCTTATCGAACGGCTGAGAAATACTTTAAGCTTCCAGCATAATATTATTTTATTAGTAAAAATTAAACCATACGATCAGTAATATTGAAAATAAGTACGTTTATATTAGAAAATACGCAAAATTTAATGGTAATATTGGCAAATTTGTATGTCCACCCATTTTTGGGTAAATGATATCAACCCATTTAAGGGTTAAAGGTAGAATATTTATTTTGCCAAAAATCGATTCCTCGTGTTAAATTACATATGTGTACCTAGTTTCATCAAAATATTCCAAAGGGCATGTCCTAATTTGAGTTAGTTTTTGAAATTGTTTGGAAAAGTATATATACTTGAGAGTGTAGCTATGCTAGTTTTTAGTCCCATAAGACCAATGTATTTTACTTGTGTTATAGATAACACAACTTTGGCGCACTGTGATTGGCTGTTATTTGAATGACTAGGTATTGCAAAGAGATATAAATATTGTTTTACATGTATTAAATTATATGTTTTAGAGAAGGAAATAATAAAAAAAATTGATGATTGTTTAATTTCAGGGTAGATTGAGAATAATATTTATAGTTTTAATGTATTTTGAAGTATTTTAAATATATTTAAAGTAAAAATTAACGTATGGAAATACATTTTTGTGTAATATGAAACGAAAATTCAATATTAAATGTAGTTATTTTTATCGTATGTCAATAATATATTAGGCGCTGTTAAGAATCGATTCTACATACTAAAACGACAATTTTTAAATGAATAAGTTCAAAAATACCAAAAGTATTAGGCAAAATTTTGTTAAGGTGGTTCTATCATATTCATGACACAAAAGTTTGGCAAGTAAAATAAATTATTAAGAAATAAAATTGTTGTAAACATTTTATAAATAAAAAACAATATTCCAACGGATACATTAATTATTAAACATTCCTTAAAATTGTCAAAAACTGAAAAAATTGCAAGGGGTACGTACACCTTAGATTTTTTGCGATTTTTGGCCATTTTCAGACTTTTCCTTCTGGAGATTGTAATAGTTGTTCAAAAATTATGAAAATTGGAATGTTTATGTACTTTTCCTCGTAGAATCTAATGGTGATATCGCCAGCGGTGTATAATTGACCATTTTTTGGGATAAGACCCAAAAATGGGCATTTTTGAGCAAAGTTTTGAGGGCGAATATCTCGGACACGAAAACAGATATCAACCTGTGGTTTTAAAATCTTGAATCTACACCCTTCAAAGTACTTAAATACAAATTTTCAGAATTTTAATTTTTTTTTAAATTTTCACTTTTTTTTAAACCACACCATCCTCATACCCAAAAATGGGTGTGCGGTAGACCTTCAACGACCTCACCAGTAAATTCCTCGTACCAAAAACCATAAGTATACCAATTTTCATCAAAATATTCCAACGGATACATTTATTATTAAGCATTCTTTAAAATCGTCAAAAAGTGAAAAAATCGCAAGGGGTACACCTCAGATTTTTTGCGAATTTTGGCCATTTTCAGACTTTTCCTTCTGGAGATTGTAATAGTTGCTCAAAAATTATGAAAATTGGTATGCTTATGTAATTTTGCTCGTAGAATCTAATGGTGATATCGCCAGCGGTGCATAATTTACCATTTTTGGGATATGACCCAAAAATTGGCATTTTTGACCAAAGTTTTGAGGACGAATATCTCGGACACGAAAACAGATATCGACTTGTGGTTTTAAAATCTTCAATCTACACCCTTCAAAGTACTTAAATACAAATTTTTAGAATTTTTAAAAAAAATCCAACGTTTTTTAAACCACACCATCCTCATACCCAAAAATGGGACCAGTAAATTCCTCGTACCAAAAACCTAAGTATACCAATTTTTATCAAAATATTCCAACAAATACATTAATTATTAAACATTCCTTAAAATTGTCAAAAACGAAGATATCAGTAATGAGGAGAAAGTTATTTGTATCAGGCGTCACCTTACGGGCACTCAATGTTGGTGTGGCGAGTGCACCACAAGGATTCTTTCGGTGCTATTTTAAACTACAATTTTGGGTAAAATGTTACATCGAATATTGTACGTCTTTTAGTTGAAAATTTTAAATTTTGGCTACTTCCAGAATTTGGAATAAACAAAAATGTATATATTAAACAGCATAAAATTATTAATCCAATTCTTCAAACCATATATTTCTATATATTTTACAAGCCGTTATATATTTAGTTCAATACTTATTTAATTTTCTCTTAAAACTATTAAAAATATATATAATTCCTATTTTCGTCACGTAACATATGTTATCCTACAGTACACAATCCTTACTTTAAAACAATCAATGCTTAAAAAATTGTAAAATTGTTTTAGTTTCCTAGTCATTCAGAGCAATCTCTATCGCAAACTAACTCAGCCAATCACAGGGCACGATAGTAGTGTATACTAAAACACATGCACAATGCATTGGTCTTACGGGGAAATAAACACGTATAGCTACGACCTCAGAATGACTACCATGACACACCACATAATTCGCTACAAGTACAGTAGGATTAGGATGACCATATTATGGTTTATCTCTATACATTTATGAAACAAATGGATGATATTTAATGGTTTTCAGAATGAATTAAATAAATTGATGAATGTAATAAGATGTTTTAAATAATTTTAAAAAAGAATTATAGGTGGAAAAATACGTGGGATAGGTACATGCATTCTACATTTTTATTATTAATGAACTTATAAAAAATATTAAATATATGCAACATATCTTATCATATAAAGAATTTTACGAGGAATTTAATGGTGTAACGTACAAGTTGGTAACTCTTTTAGCTTTCGAGATATTTATAATTATTTTGGAATTTGTAATCGCCACTAAATACTATATGAAAAAGATATTTAAAAAAATATTAAATAATTGAAACATAATCTATCGTCATGGAGAACTTTACAAGGAATCCAAAGCCGCAACGTACAACGTCTTTTAGTTGCAGAATTTGGAATAAACAATATATATATGTTATCAAATTGCATAAAATTATTAATCCAGTTCTTCAAACCGTAAATTTTTATAAGGATTCTAGTGCCGATAAATAAGTTGAAAACTTTTTTATGTTGAGAGATAATTAAAGCGAAACTTACACATTGTTTATATCAAATACAGTTCTCACACCCAAATAAAGGTAAATAATTTTTAACAAATTATAAAACTGTATAATACTCTGAGTAAAATGCTGCGTCGGAGACATCAATATCTCTTTTATTTCCAGAGATATAGAATTTTGAATATTTTCTGAGTTTTAACGATACATAGTTGTTACACCCAAATTAAGGTACATATATTTTAATACCGTATAAAACTACATTAAATTCTGAGTATTTTGCTGCGTTGGAGAGGTCTCTACGTCTTTTAGTTCTTGAGATACTGAATTTTGAAAATTTTATGAGTTTTTAAGCTTAGGGTAAAATACATGGGTTATATGTAAAATATATTTTGATTAATTTTGAACTTATAGAATATATGCAATAAATGAAACATATCGTATCTTATGGAAAATTTTCCGAGGAATTCAATTCCGCTAATTAAAAATCAATATTTTTCTTACTTTTTGAAAAAATACCTAAAAATTAATAATTAATTGTTGTTAAGGAGTGGGAGAAGCTAGCAGCCAATCAGCATCGAATAAAAAATAATCAATATTTATTTAGGGTATATATACCAGGTACAATACGAAATTAGTTCATAGAGCGTAGTGACTTCAACATAAGTGGTGCTTTGTTTCTGTTGCGTCTGAATTCCTCTTGTGCGATTATACTGTGGGTTATTAGTTTTATTGTTTATTAATTAGCATGTCCTTTGCCTGGGCCAACGTTGGAACACGGTGCACGACCATAGGCCTCCATGGGCACCCCCCCACGTCCTCGTACGTGGCAGACGGAACCCATGTGCCTATGCCGGTGTTGTCGGGAATGCGGAGTTCGTTTGGAGACGTAGGCTTTCAGTCAATGTCGTGGCGAGCCCGTAGATTGTATTTCTTCAAGGTATATCTTTGAGTTATATGATCTATGGGGGAACCACGGTGTCCTGGCTAGGCGTGAAATCTCTGACTCTTGCTCGTGTATAGGCGAGACCAACCCGAATGGGCGGGAATCATCGGCACAGATTCCACCGTTTTTTGTATTAGCTTCACATAGATTTGTGGACAACACGTGTTGTTCTTTAGATTTAGGATTGGGAATTAGGGATGGTGTAATTACACTAGGTGGATTCAGAAGTATTCAGAACAAAGTGTTGCTTTGAGAAATTACTGTCGTTCACCAAATATATCCCGAAGAGGATTTTTACTTCAGATATGCTGTTTACAATCTGGATTGCACATTTTCCAGTAATCGATCGGCTCTTTTCAGAGCCACCAATTTTTATGAAAAGAGTTTTTATCTCATTTATGTTATTACAAATAAATGATCTGTTTTCATAGCTACTGTTATATGTATATGTTTAATGAAATATCTCGCAAACTAAGAGAATTATCTTTTTTCTTCAAAGGGCATATAAAATATATAAATTAAAAGAAATAAATTTATCATTAATACTTATTCTAATTTAAATTCCAACGGATACATTTATTATTAAACGTTCTTTAAAATCGTCAAAAACTAAACCATGTCACTTTCATACCAAAAAATGGGTGTGCGGTACACCTTCATCGACCTCACCAGTATATTCCTCGTACCAAAAAACTTAAGTATACTAATTTTCATCAAAATATTCCAACGGATACATTTATTATTAAACATTCATTAAAATCGTCAAAATATTCGAATGACTACAGGTCTCAAAAAGTGATTGTACATTTTTGTTCATAGAAATTGGACTAATAATGAAAAAGATTTGAAAATTGGTGTACATATATTAGATAATACGCAAAATTTAATGGTAATATTGGTAAATTTGTATGTCTACCCATTTTGGGTAAATGATCAACCCATTTAAGGGTTGAAGGTAGAATTTTTATTTTGTCAAAAATCGATTCCTCGTGTTAAATTACATATGTGTACCTAGTTTCATCAAAATATTCCAAAGGGCATGTTCTAATTTCAGTTAGTTTTTGAAATTGTTAGGAAACATATATATATACTTGAGAGTGTAGCTATGCTAGTTTTTAGTCCCATAAGGCCAATGTATTTTACTTGTGTTATAGAAACACACAACTTTAGCGCTCTATGATTGGCTGACATTTGAATGATTAGGGTCTAGCATTTTAGTCTGTAATTTATGTCTTGTATCTTGTCGAACGGCTGAGAAATACTTTAAGCTTCCAGCATAATATTATTTTATTAGTAAAAATTAAACCATACGATCAGTAATATTGAAAATAAGTACGTTTATATTAGAAAATACGCAAAATTTAATGGTAATATTGGCAAATTTGTATGTCCACCCATTTTTGGGTAAATGATATCAACCCATTTAAGGGTTGATGGTAGAATTTTTATTTTGTCAATAATCGATTCCTCGTGTTAAATTACATATGTGTACCTAGTTTCATCAAAATATTCTAAAAGGCATGTTCTAATATAATACGATACAAAAAAGAATTTTATCTTCATTATGTATTATACGTACGTATAAGAACAGACATACGGTTTGTAACGAAGTACTAAAGTATATTTGTCTCGCTCAACTTTGGGAGTACAACAGAGATAAATAACCGATTAGTCAAGCAGCTGTAAAAACATTGATAGTAGCAAAAATACTCTACATTTTTGTAAGGTTTACTGTCTGTATTTGAATGAAAGCTAAATTTATTTTGTGTTCTTTAGTAATATTACACAATTTGATCGTTTATACACCGTGTTCATTTATACATAATTTTAAAATTACAACAATAGAAATAAAATGTAAAATACAAATAAATACATAATTTAAAATGTTTTCCATTTAATATATTGCACATTTCAGGGCTATTAAATAATAATTAACACTTAAATTTTTCATATAGAGATATATAAATAAATAAAATTAATGTATATGATAATATATTAAATAAACGGTGCAAATGTATTTACATTTCCTTAACATTAAAATAAATTATATTTTATCCTTGCCCCTCCCATAAAACGTACATTTCCTTTTGACATTTCTCTCATTCTCTCTGACAGTCGGTTACAAAGGTTATCTATTCAATATGGCAAACTTTCGCACTGTGTATGCATTTGCTAGAGAAATGCACCCAAAAACAGTCCAAACAGACATACAATACGGTACAGCTGGTTTCAGAACTAAGTAAGATACATATCAATTTAAAATATATAAAATAACACATTATATTTCAACAGGGCAACGAACTTGGGCTATGTCATGTACCGTATGGGATTATTGGCAGTTTTACGCGCCAAATACAAAAAAGGTGAGACGTTCCACACCCAATTTTAGGGAGGTGTTAATGGGTATATTGTTGCATGGGTGTGGTAAGCTTAAAATGGGAAAAATGCAATGAAAGTTGCATAAAAAACGCACATATGTTGTAATATAATCATCGGTTCTTTTCAGAACCAACACATATTTTTAATAAAGAATATTTCTCTCATTTATGCATCAATGAAAATACGTATTTCATATTGTATTTTCTTATTAAATTCATTTGACAGCATGTACAACACATGTGCCAAAGTTCAACGCAATCTAGTTGAGTTACCTAGTCATTCAGTAGCAAACTCTATCGCAAACTAATTCAGCCAATCACAGGGCTCCAAACTAGTGCACGCTAAAACACATTTGAAATGCATTGGGCTTACGGGGAAACAAACATCGATAGCTACGCCTTTAGAATGACTACCTGTGACACTAAATTGAACAGTTCAGTAGGGACAAGTATTTCGATGGACAAGGTTTATGTCTATACATTTATGTATAAAATGGATGTTTCTTAGTGATTTTTAGCATGAATTAAATAAGTTATGAATGCAATTGGATATTTTAAATGTATTTAAAGAAAAAATTTAGGTTTTGGATAGTTTTTTACTGCAATTATTGCAAAGATAATGTGAAACGTTTAATACATGAAATATATGATTTTATATAAAATTTTAATAAAAAAATATGGTTTTTAGGTTAAATAATTTTTGAATAAAATATGATATTTTAATTATATTTAATGTTAAATTATAGGTTTTGTATAGATTTTTACCGTAATACTACGCAAAAGTATGTGAAACATGACACGCGGCCACGAGACCCCATATGTACAGTTTTAAATTTAAAAAATCTGATGTGGCCAGCTCATTACCTTCCGTCAGTTTTATGTATTTTGTACAAATTCCACACAGTTTTTTTTTTGTAAATGTTAAATATTTCCAGTACATTTTGTTTTGTACAAATTCCATACAGAAAGTTTCTTGTAAGATTCTTTGACACTGACATTTGTCAATCAAAATTTTTCTAATGTAGTAGATGTTTCAATGTTTATAGCACAGCTGGCTGCTTTGTGAAATTTAAATACTTTATAATTTTTTTACTGTATATCTATTGAATATGAAGTATAAAATATAATCAAATTGTATTACTTACTTCCGGTCGACGAATTATTACCAAAATCTAATCAGCTCTTTATATGGATCTAAAGAAAAGGAATATGCAAAAATTATAATTTTTGGAAAGGTGGTATTGGAATTATGCGATCCGAAAAAAATCGTCACACACACACACACATACACACACACACACACACACACACACACACACACACACACACATACATACATACATACATGCATACATACATAAATACAGAAAGACAGACATCATCGTAAAAATAGTAAAATCGTATTCTAGACACCCTAAAATGTGCTTATTCATCAAAAACTCACCACCGAATTTTTTGATCAAAGAAAATACCTTCCTTACCTAAAGGTGATGAAAGGTAAAAATATAATTTTCACTTAATTATTGAATTGAATAAAATATTTTGTTATATTTAAAGAAAAATTGTAGATTTTGTGTAGATTTTTACTGTAATTATATGAATTTAGAAAATTATTATATCCTTAAATATAATATACAATAATATGATGTAGCATAAAAATTATTGAATATATTTAAGATATTTTATTCATAGAAAATGGTACAAATGTACTTTCAAGGATGCCAAACAATGCAAATACTTTTGAACGTTTCTATATTCTATAATCCATATTTCATATATTATTTTCCTTTTACATTCATGTAACATCATCTGCAATCCATGTTCCATAGTACAACACAATATGAGCATAAGACATTATAAAATTCTTTGGGTTTCCTAGTCATTCAGTTGTAACCTCTATCACAAACTAATTCAGCCAATCACAGGGCTTCTATGTAGTGCACGTTAAAACACATTTGCAATGCATTGGGCTTACGGGGAAACAAACATCGATAGCTACACCTTCAGAATGACTACCTAACACACGTATTTTCCACAGTGCAGTAGGATTGGGATGGCCATATGGTTTATGTGGTTATGTTTAACATTTGATTTTTATGTTTTTCAGTGCAAATTAAATAGTTAAGGAATGGAATAAGATATTTTAAATATATTTGGAGTAAAATTATGTTTTGTATAAATTTTTAATGTAATTATATCCAAAATTATACTTTATACAAGATTTTAATTTAAAAAATTTTGGTTTTCAATTATTTTTTATGGACTTTAAATCAGAAATAATATGAACGGTATATAATGAAAATTATTTTCTTTTTAATTATAATTCATTACAGTAATAATAAGGATTGATTACAACAATTAATACAGTAATTGATTACAACAATTAATATAATAAGGAAACAGCTTTGAAAGCACAACACAGAAATCATTTATAATTTAATTATAATACTTAAAATTGATTATGAAAAGGGCCTTAAAAAGCAATTTACTTTCACCACACATGTAAATAGTAAGTACGTCGAATTGAAGACTGCAATGTTTCGCATTGATTTTTGACGGATTACTGATTTTTTGGGGACGATATTTATCCATGTTTGAATTAATTTTTGATATTATTTACCGTCATATGTGACACATCCAAAGCAGTACAAACTCTCTAAAATATAATAATATTCAGAAATAAGTGCATAAGAAATAAAGAACTGAGATCTGTCATGTGAAAACAAACCTCAAAATATAATACTTACATCTTCTATTCGCAATCGAAAATAACGATAGAGGCGCTGATTTTCGAAACAAGATGGCCGCCATACGATGGGTTTGACATATGACAGTTTACATTATTCACTGAGTTTCGTTGACTGTGTATACAAACCAAGTTTAAAAACTTATTTATATGAAAGCGATAAGTTTAAATATTTAATTATTAATTACTACACTATTCACTCAGCTGTCACTTATTCAATATGGCGCTTGTACGATTGCTTTCCGTAGTACTGATTTGCGCCTCTAGAGGGAGATTTTTATCTACGATTGCTAGACGAGAATGGAATAATTTATGCGCTTCTCTTCCTCAAAGTATTCAAAATAATTTCTTTACACCGTTTCGATAATAGTATATTCCGAAATTCATCATTTCCATCATCTCCAACGATATAGAACGTTGATGTTTAAAAAATAAATAAATGTTGATAATAAACAAAACAATTAAACAACATCCTTAGCAACACCGAAGCTTAAGAATTATTGTAATCAAAATTATTATAAATGAAAACTTATTTCACATATTCTAATGAGACATAAAATTTTGTATGTACCACGAGCGTTACTAGATGATAATGCCCATCGGACCACATCTCCGCGGGCTAGATCCTCGTCGTCCTCCTGGCATTATCTTCATCGTAACGCCCTTGGTACATAAAATACTATTAAGTGTTTCAAATTAAAAATATGTAATTTTGCAAATATATCTGTTAAATATTTCAGCAACAATTGGAATAATGATAACGGCGTCCCACAATCCAGAACCAGACAATGGAGTAAAACTAGTCGACCCTCACGGCGAAATGCTTGAACAATCATGGGAAAAACTAGCAACAAAATTAGCAAACGTTCCTGACGATAGTTTAGCTCAAGCAATTGAAGACATTGTTAACGAATACGAAATAGATGTATCAGAAAAACCATATATATTTATAGGAAAAGACACTAGGCCTAGTTCTCCAAGTCTGGCCAAAGCTGCAATAGACGGTATTCTCGCACTAGGGGGAAAACCAATGGATTACGGCATAGTTACAACACCCATGTTACATTATTTTGTAACGTGTAGGAATACAAATGGAAAATATGGAGACCCTAATGAGGATGGATATTATATTAAACTTTTAACAGCATTTAAAAAATTAAGGGGAAATGTTTACAATAATGGGAATTATGTAGCAAAGTTATTATATGATGGGGCGAATGGAGTTGGTGCAAAAAAGATTAAAATAGTTAGAGAAAGACTGGGGGCATGTCTTAATATAGAATTGTTTAATGATGCTGCTATAGGTACTGGAAAACTTAATCATATGGTACGTATACTTACAAATTCATATTATATGTAATACATTGTTGAAATCAATTTATTGTTGATTTGGAAATACAAAAAAAAGCATTTACCACGAAACAATAACAAAAAGCTACAAAACTCAAAATTCTTTTTAAATAAGAACTGTTTTTAATAATAAAACATAAATATCCAGAGTAAAGGAAAAACAATACAAAAAATATGTTTAAAAAACATTGATTTTGTATAATATAATGTTTAATATAAGCAATATTTTAAATATATGAAATTCTGAGCATTTTGCTACGTTGGAAAAGTGTATGTTTTTTACACTCTTAGAAACAGATAGGGAAAATAACACTCACGAAAATCTATTATCCTAGTCCCAGCAGGTCCACTATGATATTCTAGACATACTGTCTAAAATATAAAAAGTCAACATTTTACTAACCAATATGACAAAAAAATGACTATATGATTCTAGACAATTTTTACTATTTAATCATTGTAAAATTCTTTACTTGAATCATAGTCATTTTGTCTTGTTTAAAGTAGATATTTTTATAATTTAGCTTGTAAATAATTTACTGGGTTTAAAGACAATATTTACTCTTTGGAAATTGTCACTTTTACTTTGTAGAATGTCATTTTGACTATTTTAATTTTGTCCTTTTATCTATGCAGTTTTACCATATTGACTGTTAAAAAACTGTCAATTTGACTATGATTCTATTTTATTTATCTAGAGATTTTTGTCACAGGGTACAAATATGAAACAGATATATATGCATTTTTTTATTTTAATAAAAATAATGGTACATTCGATAAATAACATATATCATACGTTTAAAAAAACTTTTATAAAAAATCAGTTATAAACTACTAAGTTATATATTATAATTATCATCTAATAATACCGTATATTTTAATACTATGCATATCTTATTTGATGAATGGTCTTGCATTGGAGCATAACAAACAAAATGTTTTAGATTATATAAATTAATGCTACATATTCTTTGGTTGATTTCTTCTTAACAATAAAAGAAAATAAATCATTATTATAAAGAATGTTGAAGTCTTAAGTATCGAATTATATCAAACACTTTTAACTTTGTAGTATTACATAAATAGCAAACAAACATTTTTAAATAGTGTAAAATAGAATACCGATATTATATTAAAAAATTATGTATTATTTATATTAGATCTTAATTCTCTAATTTTTGGTGTAATAGTTACAGAATCCAGGTCTATTTTATAGAATCCAATTTGTAAAAATGAATAAAATGGTACGGGGTTGGGATCAAAATGTGCTCCAAATACCGTATGAGACATGAACAATTGGTCAAAAGCACTTACAGTATTTGATGTACGACAGTCAATAAACCTGTTATCAATGCAAATTAAATACTGATCTATTGCTCCTTTAGTTGGCCCACGGGCAATCAGAACGGGTTGATTTGGCTTTTTTTTTATTGAGAACATCTGTCATTGAAAGTCCAGTCTAAAAATATTATATTTTTTGTATATTAAACGTTCCATCCAACAGTGTAATGAAATATCTATGTACCTTTTGGAATATAATTAGCCGATCTACACTGGACTGGATTGTGTCTCTTGTTGCACTTGCACCACCTCGCGCTGTTGGTGGCAATAAAAATAATAGAGCTATAAACCCTTTTGTATAAAGATTCCAGTCTGAAAATATTGTAATAATTACTAACTATATAAATCACAACAAAATGACAAATTACCAGAAGTTAATTCAGAATTTGGATCCATTTTATTCACTAAAATACATGCGACACACGAGCACAGTGTACTGATCATCAAATAAAAATAAAGTGAAAACCATGCTCGTTCACACTTGTTTAAATTTGTCTAGGTACACTAGTAAAATTTACTAGGGCTGATAGTATATTTTAAACTTGTTTCATTTAATGACTATGGTAACCAGTGAAGCATACTATACTTTCAGTAAATTTTACATTAGATTTTAGGCAATTGAAATTTTTACTTTTTTTAAAGACAAGTTGACACTGTACATATGTTTTATTATGTATTACTAGGTAACATGTTAAAATGATATTACAAAAAGTAAAATCAATTTTGACTTATTTATACTTAGTTAGAATAACATTAGAAACTAGTAAATAAAGCTTGACTAGGACATAGAATTCAGCAATTTCTAAGAGTGTAGTTTTTTAGATATTGAATTTTGAAATTTTTTTTTAAACACGACAAAATACATGTCATTTATGAAGTCGTTCAGGTGCTTGAACGGCTAAGAAATTTTAAAAATTATCGTCGGTTATCTGGTATATAGTTTTTGAGATATTTACAATTATTACAAAAAAAATTATCGACTAAAAAAATACAGTCCAATATATAGTTTTCTTAAATTTATAGTATATTTTTCAAGCAATCTAATGCCACCAAATACAAGTCGATATCTGTTTAGTTCAATAATTATTTAATTCTCCCTAAAAACTATTAAAAAATATATCTATTTCATTAATTTTAATTTATTTCGCCCCTTTATAGGTATCTCTTTCATACTTCTATAGCTGAGTGAGAAAGATATACTTTAGTATTTTATCACGTAATGTATGTTATCCTGCAATACATGTTCCACTATTTGAGTTTCCTAGTCATTCAATAGCAAACTCTATCGCAAACTAGTTTAGCCAATCACAGAGCTCTAAATTGTGGAACATTTAAAACACATTCACAATGCATTGGTCTTACGGGGAAATAAACACGTATAGCTACGAGCTCAGAATGACTACCCTGACACACCACATAATTCTCTATAAGTACAGTAGGATTAGGATGACCATATTATGGTTTATCTCTATACATTTATGAAACAAATGGATGATTTTTAATGATTTTTAGCATGAATTAAATAAATTAATATATGCAATAAGATATTTTAAATAATTTTAAAGAAAAAATATAGGTGGCAAAATACATGAGATAGGTACATGCATTAGACATTTTTATTGTTATTGAACTTATAAAAAATATTAAATGTATGAAACATATCTTCTCTTAAAGAGAATTTTACGAGGAATCCAATGCCGCAACGTAAAAGTTGGTAAATCTTTTAGCTTCTGAGATATTTACAATTATTTTGGTATTTCTAAACGTAATATTTTTTGTACTTAGAAAATATTTTTTTATTAAAATTATAGTCTATCTTTAGGGGAATTGTCCGAGAAACACAATGCAGCATAGTAAACATTAATATCTTTGATAGTTTTTTAAAAAATTACTAAAAATTAACAAATTTTTGTTGCCAAGAAGTGGGGGCAGCCAGCAGCCAATCAGTGTTAAGGAAAAATTTATATGATGTATATATACCAGGTACAAAAGAAATTTTGTCCATAGATCGTTGTGATTTCAATACAAGTGGAACTTTGTGTCTGTTGCGTTAGAATTCTTCTTTTGCAATTATACTGTGGGTTATTAGTTTCATTGTTTATTAATTAGCATGTCCTTTGCCTGGGCCAACGTTGGAACACGGTGCACGACCATAGGCCTCCATGGGCACCCCCCTACGTCCCGTACGTAGCAGACGGAACCCATGTGCCTATGCCGGTGTCGTCGGGAATGCGGAGTTCGTTTGGAGACGTAGGCTTTCAGTCAATGTCGTGGCAAACCCTTAGATTGTATTTCTTTAAGTTATATCTTTGAGTTATATGATCTATGGGGGAACCACGGTGTCCTGGCTAGGCGTGAAATCTCTGACTCTTGCTCGTGTATAGGCGAGACCAACCCAAATGGGCGGGAATCATCGGCACAGATTCCACCGTTTTTTATATTAGCTTCACTTAGATTTGCGGACAACACGTGTTGTTCTTTAGATTCAGGATTGGGAATTAGGGATGGTGTAATTACACTAGGTGGATTCAGACGTATTCAGAACAAAGTGTTGCTTTGAGAAATTACTGGCGTTCGCCAAATATATCATGAACAGGATTTTAACTTCAGATATACTATATAGAATAAATAAAGTCTGGATTGCACATTTTCCAGCAATCGGTTCTTTTCAGAGCCACCAAATATAATACGAAATAGCTATTTGTGTATTAAGAGCGCAAAATGGGACATTGTCGATTGAGAGGTTGTTGCCGCGCGACGCAGGAGCGAGGCATTCTCTCGAAATCGACAATGTCCATTTGCGCTCGAAACACACAAGATTTTTTCTACAGTCGCTACAATGGGGTCCTCCACCATAACAAAAAATTATTTTTTATTTATTTTTACTTATCGGTGTTTTCCATTCTTCTTGAGCTATTGCTTCAATCTAATCTAAGCATTTTATACTTTCGTTTTTGTAAAAGAATGCCCTATTTTATTTTCACAGCAGTGCGGCATTTTGTTTGGTTATGTAAGTGGGTAATGTGTAACTACAGTGTCATTAATTCCTGACTAAACGTTTCCATTATGAATGTAGCCAAGTAACATTTCTCAACATTGTATAGTTAGAAATTTGAGGAGCGAGCGTTTTTTCTACTTTGTCGCTCTAGAGCGGCAAAGTGACATTTTGCGTTGACAAAAGAGAGCGCAAATGGCTACTTTGTATATAGACTGTAGAAAAAAGAATTTTAACTCAATTATGCGCGTATTAATAAACAGTTCACAGCCAATACATATATTTTAAAAAGAATTTTAACAAAAATAAATATGATAAATGTATGAACCCATGTTTTTATTTCAGTGTGGTGCAGATTTTGTCAAAGTCCAGCAAAAACTACCTGAAGGAATACCAGTAATACACAACGCCAGATGTGTTTCTGTTGACGGAGATGCTGATCGTATTGTATATTACTATACAGATGAAAACGACAAATTTCATCTGCTTGATGGCGATAGGATTGCAACTTTAGTAGCTAGCTATTTGAAAGAATTATTACAATGTTCAAATATTGATTTGAATTTAGGATTAGTCCAAACGGCATACGCTAACGGTGCATCAACGGATTATATTAGTAATGTTTTGGTAAGATTCATGAGAAAATTAATAGGATAATGTTTGAAAATATAATTTTAGAAAGTTAATGTAGATTGCGTAGCAACTGGTGTGAAGCATTTGCACCATAAAGCCTTGACGTATGATATTGGAGTCTATTTTGAAGCAAATGGTCATGGTACTGTAATTTTTAGGCAGCAGAGTAAACAAAGAATTAAGGAGCAGGCCAGAAATCAAAAGTAAATATTTAATAATAATGGGCCCGTCCAACATTTTTTGAATTTTTTATATGTTACGAAGAATTTAAAAATAGAAATTCCATAGTTTTTGTTTTCTTGAAATTATGCTTAATAACGCCTACAATAATTATTAAAGTTTTGGCGCGAAAGTTGTGACGTTAGCGTCACTCCGCCATAAGTAGAGATAACCGACATACGTTACCATTAAAATGTTAATATTTCAAAATATATATTTATTTGGTTTACTTACAAGAATAGTGTTAAATGTTAATTTATTTAAGAATCAGGTAAATAAAATTAATACTTTCGCTCCTTTTCATAATCAAGTTAATTATGCTTTAATGCGAATGTGTGTTAAGACTTCTTTAATATACTATTGAAGATTATCATACTCACCACGTGTCATTATTATAATTAAAATAGTATTTAAACTATTTTCTATTTATAATTAAATACAATGACAGTATTGATTACAAAAATCAAAACATAGTTCATAATAATAGGTAATCCAGCATTTACATTCCTATTTACTAAATGATTACAACAATGACAAGTATTGAGATTACAATAATTAAAACATAAATTACAAATTTATTTAATGTTAGAGTATGTGTAAAGCCAATCGCGAATTTTTGAGCAAAATATGCATGGTTCACTCTATAGTGACATTTCCACAGGATAACTGGACGACTGTAGTGGCACTGACGTCACAACATGGCGACCATTTTACGCTAAAAACTTTAATTACATTATTATCGGTATAAAATTACAATTAATATAGCAATTTTTATTTCGTGTTCATTTATTTATATTCAAAATTCATATGCGACATGTAATTTCTAAAAAGTCGAAGACTTGGACGGGCCCATTATAAACTTTTGCAAATTTGTTCTCACAAAACTATGAACAAAATTGATGATACAACATATGTCACATAAGTTTTTGGAAAATTTTCTCAGAAATAAACTTCGTCGTATAGAAGAAAATGGAAAACTAGCTCTATATTACACATGAAAGTTAATACAATACCTCCTGCCATTTACAGCCCGAGTCACAAAAAAGATTAAGTTAATCCTTATTTTTGGATCAGCGAATTTTACTCTAATTTTGACAGTTTATTTCTTAAAATATAGTTTAATCTAATCCAAGTAATTACATTTTTAAACCCCTCAACAGGATTAAATCCCAATTACATAGTGGGCTCACATTCACACACATCCATGCCTTAGTGGGATTCGAACCCATTGAGTCACCGCAGCTATAATAAAATGAAGATTAAATTTTAAATACCGATATAGAATAGAATTCACTAATGAGGACTAGCTTAAAAAATTTGTGAATCATTAATTTTTATAAATCTAAATACATACCTACATATTTACTTATGCTGGAAACTGTATTGAATTCTTTTTCTATTGTTCTATTTACTTTCTTCTTTTTAAAACGTTACTAATATTATTTTGAAATGATTAGTTCTTTGATAGTGATACTTATCTGTCAGTTACATACATTTGAATAACTGCGTTTTGTTTGTTTAAAGCGGAGGCTCTGGGATTTAAATTATAGATAATTTTATAAATTTATCCATAAAATATATAGAAAAAGTATTAATGCAAATCTATAGAAAATTTAATAATCTTTAATTTTTATAATAACATTAATCTTGAAAAAATAACATTTAAAGGTATTTTTCGAACTATTTTGAGCTTCTAGTAAAGTGCCATTTCCGGTTATCCGATTTTCACCAAAATCTAATGGGCTCTTTCAATTACAGAAAAAGTTCGAAATACAAGGTTTCAAAATTTTCTGAATGATTTGAGTTAGAGTGGAGGATCCAGACATACACACAGACATCATCGTGAAAATGTTAAAATTGTATTCTAGGGACCTTAAAACGTGGTCATTTATCAAAATCTCGATATGCGATTTTTAGCACGAGACCTATACCTCCCTTACCAAGGGCAGCGGGAGGTTATAATTTTCTGAAAACTTATGTCACATATGTTATTTATTTATTTACTTTATATCCCTGAAAAACTATGTTATTAATTAATGAAAATGCTTTCAGGGCCTCCGAAACAGAACGTATATCTGCTGGAAAACTACTAACACTTATTGATGTAATAAACGAAACTGTTGGAGATGCAATATCTGATTTATTATTAGTCGAAACTATTCTACATGCTAAAGGTTGGGACTGTAAAGATTGGGAGTCGTGTTATACTGATTTGCCCAATAGACAGCTGAAAGTTACGGTCCAAGTAAGGAAAAAACATAGCATAATAATATGTATAACTTTAAGAGTGTATGTGATATTGTTTATATTGGAAGTGGAAAATTTGGTTTCAAAGGATTTTTCATACAGATATATACATATAAAAAAATATAAAACTACATTATATTCTGAGCATTTTGCTGCGTTGGAGAGGTTTCTATCTCTTTTACTTCCAGAGATATAGAATTTTGAAAATTTTCTGAGATTTAACGATGAACATTGTCAAATGATATACATAGCTGTTACACCCAAATTAAGGTACTCATATTTTAAAACCATATAAAATTATACAAAATTCTAAGCATTCTACTGCGTTGGAGAGGTTTCTATCTTTTTTACTTCCAGAGATATAGAATTTTGAAAATTTTCTGAGATTTAACGATGAACATTGTCAAATGATATACATAGCTGTTACACCCAAATTAAGGTACATATATTTTAATACCATTTAAACTACATTAAATTCTGAGTATTCTGCTGCGTTGGAGAAGTCTCTACGTCTTTCAGTTTTTGAGATATTGAATTTTGAAAATTTTATGAGTTTTTAAGCTTATGGCAAAATACATGGGATATATGTATAAAATATTTTGATTAATTATGAACTTATAAAATATATGCAATTAATGAAGCATATGGTATATAATGGAAAATTTTCCAAGGAATTCAATTCCGCTAATTAAAAGTCATTATTTTTCTTAGTTTTTGAAAAAATAACTAAAAATTAACAATTAATTGTTGCTAAGGAGTGGGGGAAGACAGCAGCCAATCAACGTCCAGTATTAATTTGTTAATATTTAGACAAGGTATATATACGGGGTACAAAATGAAATTAGTTCATAGAGCGTAGTGACTTCAACGTAAGTGATGCTTTGTTTCTGTTGCGTCTGAATTCCTCTTGTGCGATTATACTGTGGGTTGTTAGACATTGTTTATTAATAGCATGTCCTTTGCCTGGGCCAACGTTGGAACACGGTGCACGACCATAGGCCTCCATGGGCACCCCCCTACGTCCCGTACGTAGCAGACGGAACCCATGTGCCTATGCCGGTGTCGTCGGGAATGCGGAGTTCGTTTGGAGACGTAGGCTTTCAGTCAATGTCGTGGCGAGCCCGTAGATTGTATTTCTTCAAGGTATATCTTTGAGTTATATGATCTATGGGGGAACCACGGTGTCCTGGCTAGGCGTGAAATCTCTGACTCTTGCTCGTGTATAGGCGAGACCAACCCGAATGGGCGGGAATCATCGGCACAGATTCCACCGTTTTTTGTATTAGCTTCACATAGATTTGCGGACAACACGTGTTGTTCTTTAGATTTAGGATTGGGAATTAGGGATGGTGTAATTGCACTAGGTGGATTCAGACGTATTCAGAACAAAGTGTTGCTTTGAGAAATTACTGTCGTTCGCCAAATATATCCCGAAAAGGATTTTTTACTTCAGATATACTATTTACAATAAATAAAGTCTGGATTGCACATTTTCCAGCAATTGGCTCTTTTCAGAGCCACCAAATACAATACAAAAAAGAATTTTGCTTCATTTATGCGTTGTACATGTAATATAGAACAATTCATTTGATAACTGACAAAAAATATATCGAGAATTACACAAAATGTCGAGATTATGTTTTATTATGAATTACAAGAATTCGTACTATTTTATACTTTACAGGATCGTACTATACTAACTACAACAAATGCCGAACGTACTTGTCTTACTCCCGATGGCTTACAAGAGGCCATAAATGATCTAGTTTCTCGATACAAGAATGGTAGATCATTCATTCGACCTTCTGGTACTGAGGATGTTGTAAGAGTATATGCAGAAGCTTCTACTCAAGAGGATAGTGACAGGTTAGCTAAGCAAGTTGCTCAGAAGGTCTTTGATACGGCTGGGGGAACAGGTCAACGACCTGAAGTCTAGAGTGACCCAGAAAAAAAAAATGAGTTGTAAAAATGTTATGGATTTTAGTATTTTTATCATTCCTGTTTCATTATTAATATATGTTTTATATTATTGATATTATTGAACTTTGCAATATATTTAAGCAGTATTTGAGTTACAAACGCATAAAGAATTCGATGTACGTACAAAATTATTTTATATTTGTACGTATTTCAAATTGTAGTACTATTAAATTTTTTATAAAATAAATAAATATGATGTAATATTTTATAGTATTTCTGTATGTATAATAATCTATAATGCAATTTAAAATATGTATTTATTGTCTAATGTAGGGAAATGGACCATATAATTATTATTAATATATTATAAACAATTTTAATTGCTCAAATGCACTAACAAATTGTATGTACCAGCATACATCTTAAAAGACACGACTGCCATTTTTTCAACGATTTTTCTTTATACTTATTGTGTTTTTTAAATATCAAATAAATAATTTATCCTAAATGTTTTTCCATGAATTTACACCCATTTGTGTTTATTTATATGCATAATAAAAAACACATTTCTATGCATTCTATGAATTATATAGACGTTTATCATGAATATTTGTAACATCCACTATTTGCAAAAAAATAACTTCATATTAAAGAGCATAAAATTATGAAAGCAATGCTTCAAAGCGTATCTTATTTTCTTTTTTAGTTTCAAAGATATGCCATGTTAAACATTGCTATTTTATGTATACACTTGCTACTCCCAATATAAGGTATATATTTTTTAATATAAAACTACATTTTATTCTGAGCATTTTGCTGCGTTGGAAAGGTTTCTATCTCTTTTACTTCCAGAGATATAGAATTTTGAAAATTTTCTGTGATTTAACAATGAACATTGTCATTTGATATACATAGCTGTTACACCCAAATTAAAGTACATATATTTTATTTCCATATAAGACTGCAGTAAATTCTGAGTATTTTGCTGCGTTGGATAGGTTTCTATCTCTTTTACTTCCAGAGATATAGAATTTTGAAAATTTTCTGTGATTTAACAATGAACATTGTCATTTGATATACATAGCCGTTACACCCAAATTAAGGTACATATATTTTATTTTCATATAAAACTAAATAAAATTCTGAGCATTTTGCTGCGTTGAAGAGGTTTCTGCCTCTTTTACTTCCAGAGATATAGAATTTTGAAAATTTTCTGTGAATTAAGGATGAACATTGCCAAGTGATATACATAGCTGTTACACCCAAGTTAAGGTACATATATTTTATTTCCATACAAGACTGCAGTAAATTCTGAGTATTTTGCTGCGTTGGATAGGTTTCTATCTCTTTTACTTCCAGAGATATAGAATTTTGAAAATTTTCTGTGATTTAACAATGAACTCATTTGATATACATAGCTGTTACACCCAGATTAAGGTACATATATTTTATTTTCGTATAAAACTACATAAAATTGTAAGCATTTTACTGCGTTGGAGAGGTTTCTACCTCTTTTACTTCCAGAGATATAGAATTTTGAAAATTTTTTGTGAATTAACGATGAACATTGTCAAATGATATACATAGCTATTACACCCAAGTTAAGGTATATATATTTTAATACGATATAAAACTACATAAAATTCTGAGCATTTTGCTGCGTTGAAGAGGTTTCTGCCTCTTTTACTTCCAGAGATATAGAATTTTGAAAATTTTCTGTGAATTAACGATGAACATTGTCAAATGATATACATAGCTGTTACACCCAAGTTAAGGTACATATATTTTAATACGATATAAAACTACAGTAAGTTCTGAGTATTTTACTGCGTTGGATAGTTTTATATCTCTTTTACTTCCAGAGATATAGAATTTTGAAAATTTTCGGAGTTTTAACGATCAACATTGTCAAGTAATATACATAGCTGTTACACCCAAGTTAAGGTACATATATTTTAATACCATATTAAACTGCATAAAATTCTCAGTAAAATGCTACGTCGGAGAAGTCTGTATCTATTTTACATTTCGAGATATTGATTTTTAAATATTTTATGAGTTTTTAAGCATAGGCAAAATACATACATACATTTTAATTATTATTGAACTTATAAATAATATTAATTAAATGAGAAATATCTTATCCTATAGAGAATTTTACGAGGAATCCAATGCCGTAACGTACAACCCGATAACTCTAATACTTTTGGAGATATTTGATTTTTTACAAATATTGTCATTATAAAGTCATATCGTTGCTCGAACGGCGAAGAAATATACCCGTGATTTTTCAAAATTAATTTTTTGTTATCTGGTAAAACACTAGTAAATTAAATATTTTTTATTTTATAGAGAATTTTACGAGGAATTTAATGTCGTATAGATCAATTTTGTATCATTTTTAGTATTGAAAATAATAATAAAAAATCTGATGTGGCCAACACTATACCTCCAGCCATTAGATTTTTATTAATTTAAATATACATACTTATGTGCTTATGCTGGAAACTATTAAATTCCATTCCATATAACTATGGTTCTGTTTACTAATTTCTTTTTAAAACGTAATTCGAAATGATTAGTTCTTTGACAGACATTTATCTGTCAGTTACATAAATTTGAAATATGAACTGTATATCCACTGAGTTGTGTTTGTTTAAAGTCTAGGCTCTGGGATTTAAATTACAGATAAATCTATATACAATTCAATAATAAATATGTGTATCTGCAATAACCGAGAGAAAGGGTGTACACACTTTTTTGTAAAAAATATCGAATATCTCGAAAATGAAAAGAGATATCGACCTGTGGTTTTAAAATCTTAAATCTATACCCTTCAAACTAATTAAACACAAATTTTCAGAATTTTTATTTTTTTAAAAATTTCGACCCTTTTTTAAACCACACCACTCTCATACCCAAAAATGGGTGTGCTGTACACCTTTAACGACCTCACCAGTAAATTCCTAGTACCAAAAACCATAAGTATACCAATTTTCATCAAAATATTCCAACGGATACATTTATTATTAAACATTCTTTAAAATCGTCAAAAACTGAAAAAATCGTAAGGGGTACACCTTAGATTTTTTGCGATTTTTGACCATTTTCAGACTTTTCCTTCTGGAGATTGTAATAGTTGTTCAAAAATTATGAAAATTGGTATGCTTATGTAATTTTGCTCGTAGAATCTAATGGTGATATCGCCAGCGGTGTATAATTGACCATTTTTGGGATATGACCCAAAAATGAGCATTTTTGAGCAAAGTTTTGAGGACGAATATCTCGGACACGAAAAGAGATATCGGCCTGTGGTTTTAAAATCTTTAATCTACATCCTTCAAACTACTTAAACACAAATTTTCATAATTTTTAATTTTTTAAAAATTTCGACTTTCTTTTAAACCACACCACTCTCATACCAAAAAATGGGTGTGCGGTACACCTTTAACGACCTCACCAGTAAATTCCTCGTACCAAAAACCATAAGTATACCAATTTTCATCAAAATATTCCAACGGATACATTTATTATTAAACATTCATAAAATCGTCAAAAACTGAAAAAATCGTAAGGGGTACACGTTAGATTTTTTGCGATTTTTGACCATTTTCAGACTTTTCCTTCTGGAGATTGTAATAGTTGTTCAAAAATTATGAAAATTGGTATGCTTATGTAATTTTGCTCGTAGAATCTAATGGTGATATTGCCAGTGGTGTATAGTTGACCATTTTTGGGATATGACCCAAAAATGGGCATTTTTGAGCAAAGTTTTGAGGACGAATATCTCGGATACGAAAAGAGATATCAACCTGTGGTTTTAAAATCTTTAATCTACATCCTTCAAACTACTTAAATACAAATTTTCAGAATTTTTAATTTTTTAAAAATTTCGACCCTTTTTTAAATCACACCATCCTCATACCCAATAATTAAAATGGGCGCTAGTATATTCTATAACTTGATTATCTTCTGTCTTCATTCTATAATAAGTTTTAAATGCATTTTAAAAAAGCAAATATTATTTTTACATATATATTTTATATAAAAAATTAATACAATTAAATATAACTTGAATACATTGTAATACATAAATATTTAAAATAAAACAATTAATTTTTAAAAAATTTGAGTTCTAACATCTAAAATTGCAAATTTGGAAGCTGCTACCCTATTGAAATGATTTTGTACTAACATTAAATACTAAAATGGGTAACCTACTAATAACAAAAACTAGAAGATGCAGGAATATCAAATACTATATACACTTAGAAAAAAGTTGATATTAGAGCATCTTTAGAGTATCTATTATACTGTCTATTAGAACAGTTTTAAGTATGATCGAGTTAAATAAGTAAAACATGTATGGAATTTGAATTTTTACTTTTGCTCTGTGGAGAGTAACTTCACAAAAATAAAAAAATGATTTTAATGTTTTATTGATTTATTTATACAAAACAAACTAGTAAGACAATAATTTTGAAAATGGAGATTTTTATATTAAAAAGTCCGCAGAATTCAATGATGCTATATACAACTTTGCACGTCCACCCATTTTTGGGTGGTATCAAACCTTTTAAGGTTGTATTCATGGGCGCCCATAAATGGGTGGACGTGCAAAGTTATATATAGCATCATTGAATTCTGCGGACTTTTTAATATAAAAATCTCCATTTTCAAAATGATTGTCCCTGGCTCTTCTCTAATTTTAAGAATTTTAATAGCAAAGTTACCATTTTTAATTGTTTTGCCACGGCTACTTATGTTAATTTGTCTTCCTCCAACTACATGCACTGAGGAAATATCTTTTAGCACTCTAAGAAGAGTGAAAACATGGATTAGATCTACTATTAGCGAAGATCGGCTAGACGGTTTATGTATGATGAGCCTCCATCGCGATTACATAAGCGAAAATAAACAAAAATACGACGAAGTTCTAAATGAATTTGCCAAAGATGCAAGGAATTTTAAATTAGCATTTTCGGAAAAAGAATAAGTAGGTAATGTTGTTTATTCACAATCAGTTGGTAATATAACGATTTCTGACTTTTAAAAAGTTGGGAAGTTAGTTATTGTTAACCTTCGCGCCTTGGTCAGCTATCTTCGCCCTCGACAGTAATGAAATATTTTCCACCTCGGTTGTAATGTACTATTATTGTATTGTAATTTTTTTCCATAAATATTTATGTTGTTTTATATTTTTAAGAATATACTTATTTTTAGTGTATTATATTTTTGTGTTCTTGACTTTGCCCCCCCCCCCCTGAACAACATTGTATGGGCGCCCATGGTTGTATTGTAATTAGCCTTTTTAATTAATATATTTTGAAATTAACCCCATCGAAAAAATTAAATGGTTTTAATAATTTATTTATAAAAATATCAATCAAGGAATTTTTAAAAAAATATGAATATTTATATAAGAAAATACGTACAATTAATCACATATCAGAACTTTTATGTCCACCCAATTTTAGGTAGTAAAAACTAACCCATTTATGTGTAGGAGATACGACTATTTGGGTCAAATTTATATCTGTATACCAATTTTTGTTAAAATATACCAACGGATACTATTTATATTATATTCAAGATTGTACAAAGGGCAGAATTTAGAGAGAACCCCTTAATCTAAATCTAAATCTAAAAGTACGTACAATCGAATGGAGCTATCAGCGTGATTTTAATTCCACCCATTTTTGGGTGGGGAATATATACCCTTTTAATTTTATCAAAAATGGATTCCTTGGATGAAAATACATATGTATACAAATTTAAACAACTTTTTGTAAAGTTACTCCTACAATTTCTCTGTAAAAATTCAAATTCTTCGAGTACCACGGTTAAAGTCTTTGGTATATGAAATTATTTGATATATAACACCATTAGATATGTATATATAAATCTACCATCGATTAACTTAGTTTTTGTAGATCACAATAAAATTTCAGTCCTAAACTTACTATACATAAATAAGATAAAATGAGTTAAACAAATAGACATACACAGTGACATAATGGTGGCTTACATGCAAGATAAGAGCGTCGCACAAAAAGTGGGTGCGCGGTTTATTCGAAGAATAGTTGGGACGAATTATCGATCAAGTTTTGATAATATAAATAATGAAGAAAATATGTATTTTTTAACTTAAATCAGTGAGTATTTTTTTAAATTTGATAGGTAGGTATACAGGGTGTTAATGAATATATACGTGTTACAAATTTATACGGTATGTAGGGGATGCAAACTAGACTAACACCCTGTAAAATAAATAATTAATTGTATTTTTTTTGAGTAGTCAATTTAGGAGTATTTTTATGAATAATATGTGAACATTCAAAAAATGTTGTGTGAAGGTAACACCTGTAAATAAAAACATATTGGCACACCCAGAAATGGGTAATAAGCCGTGATATATATGTGGATTAATGCAAAATCAACCAATTTTTTGTGACAGTATTGTAATAATAACCAATGTAGACATTTGTAATCGATATTAATAGTGCAAAATGTCAATTTTCACGATTTTATTATTTATTGATTTTAATCATTCATTTGTTGATATGGATATTGGTTGTTCTTGCATTATGCCACAAATTTAATTAAAATAAAATTTGGCTCCAAATGGTATATTTAATATTTCTAATTGAATATCATATATACAGGGTGTTTCACAAATTATACAACAAACTTTTTATACGATAGATAAAACATTTGAATTTTCGAACGTCTTTTCAATACAGACCGTTGCTAATAGTAACAGTCTAAAAAGCAGGTACTTTGCAGACCAGACAAGAAATTACAAAATAGTTATTTGTTTAACCAGGCATTAAAATATCAAATTTACAGCTTCGGCAGTATTCATTTAAGAATTAATAGTAACTTAGTGATTATTTTCAATACCATTTTGAAACGCCTTATATATTATAGCAACAAAAGGCAGTAAACGGACATTTTACAGACTGTTAGCTGTTAAAAAATCGCACTTTTAATGTCAATCGGCAAAAATTTATATTAATGGACCTTATAAATTTAAAGAGATAGAAGATATGCGCAATGGGGATCTGCGCATAGTACGAACAACTGAGATCCATGGCGTTTGTTTCTAAAAAATTTAGACGTAAAATGTGAGAATATCTCAGATAACTTTGAAAAATCTTATGGAAATAAGTTACAAAAGCTTTTATTGAAGGTAAAATGTCTAAAGATGCAAATTTTCACTGAGAATACACTTATTTTAATAACTGCAATAGTTTTGACGTTTCGTTTGACAGTCCAATTGGCGCCATTTTCTTACTATTTGCAGCGATAGAAAGAGATAGCCGTTAAATTGAAAGGTCCATTACGTTTAAAAATTGATTAATTGTATCTTTACAGACCGAGGCTGTAAAGAGCTACTTTCAACTCTTGGTACACAAATTTTATATTATCTTAACGTTTTCTGTATAACTTGTAAAACACTATGTATATATTAAAATTTTATAACACATTAAAAAAATCTTGCATGTACAGCCCCCTAATTTTTTATAGGCACCATAATAATCTATACATCAGATTCCCCCGATTCACTTTTCGGCTGGCCAAAATTTCGAGTTATACTTTCGCTCATCGATCGAATATTTGCTAAATTAACTTCATCTGCCGGAACATGAAAGTAATTTATCCTATCAAGATCACCAGTAGTATTCAAATCGTCGTCTGTACGATAACAATTATCATATTCGCTATCATACAACGCTGACAAAGAATCTAGACTTAACATGGCATCGGAGTCGAAGATTCGACTGCTTGCTCTCGAAGACATGCTGGTGTTGTCGTCCATGTCGTGGTGGTCGTTGTAGATGGAATTAACATCACTGAGAGCACCTAGACATACGGTGAATATACACAAAAATGTGGAGTCCGTTCGCTGTAAGAATATTGCAATGACGTCATAGTTTGTGTGCGCGAAAATATTTTAGACACACCCATCTACACACAGAGGCGTAAACTACTACAGAAAGTAAAAAAAAGCAATAATTTCGCTCTAACATTTTAATTATATTTCATACATTGTAAAAATGAGTTGTCAATCTTTTTAAGTTGTTTAAGAGTAAGCTAACATTATTTAATCGTGTTATGATAATGGCAGTAAAATACTACTATTAAGCCGAACTAACGGATATGTATATAATTATATGATATTGCGAAGAAAATTATTGGCAACGTACAAACAAATGTTACTGTCATAAAAATTAGTTGTTTGACATTTGGATAGATTCTAGACGAAATTTATTTTAAAAATTGCACTCATATTTATTTTTTTTCTGCCTAAATCGTTACAGATATCACAACTTACGCAGAGACAGAAAAATTTACCATTGAATGTATAATTGTCGTGACACCTAAGTGTCATTCAAATCAAACAAAGCGTTCTGCCATTATAAGCAAATTTTTTTTACTAAACGGAACACTTTCGGTTTTTCGGATATTGGTAAATTAGGTTTAATCGTGTTATTTTGGGCCCAGGAATCTGTGTTGAAGCCATGTCTACGTATTTAGAGATATCCTATATATTAATATTAGGAGTATTATTATTTTATTTTTTGTAATAGATATTAATTTCATTTATGTTAAATGTATACATAATTTAATATACGTATAATAAAATAAGTATGTCATTTTTATTGTATTATTTGCATTTTTAGAAACATATAGGTACCCATATTTAAAATAAAAATAGTGCACCCACAGCCAAATAAAAAGTTTACGCCTCTGTCTACACACAATGGCGTGGGTAATGGAATAGACTTAGCGTCCCGTTGCTATGCAATGTTGCTCGTTGCTAAGGGAAGGCGCTAATTTTGACTACTGCGCAGCCACAAATTAATGGCGTATTCATGACGTGCCTGGCATATTGTCACAGCGAACGGAACAAAGTACATATAATCGAATGGTGCTATCTGCAAATTTATATATTGGGTGGCCAACATATCCCGTTTTTGGGTTTACGATATGGTTTTAATTTTATCAAAAAGAGGAAGGGGATTCATTCACAATAAGTAATTTTAGTCGATGTTTTCAGACTAATACATACATTTTCTTTATATTCAATATCCTGAAATTTTCTTTTTCTACTTTCCTTTTCTTTTTCTTTATATTCGTGATTTTTTTCGTAAATTCCTTTTATATTCTTTTGCGTTGTTGACTTTTTACCTTCCGTCACCTTTAGGTAAGGAAGGTATTGTCTTTGGTCAAAAAATTCGGTGGTGAGTTTTTGATGAATAAGCACGTTTTAGGGTCCCTAGAATACGATTTTACTATTTTTACGATGATGTCTGTATGTGTGTGTGTGTGTATGTATGTGTGTCTGTGTGTGTGTGTGTGTGTGTGTGTAACAAAATTTTCGTCTGCGATAACTCTTTTACTACAATTCTGAAAATTATAATTCTTTCGTATTTCTCTTCGTTACATCCATGTGAAGAGCTGATTAGATTTTGGTTAGAATTGGACAACCGGAAGTACCCTCATTTGAAGATTTTAGCAGTTTTTCTTGAAAAAACTATGTTAAATATCATTTTTTCACATTTAATGTTATTATAAATATTAAAGAATATTTTATTCTCTATACGATTTGACTGCATTTTATATTTAATATTAAATGGATATAGAGTTAAAAAATTATAAAGAAATTAAATTTCATAAAGTAGCCATAGCTATGGAAACAGCTACTATATTAAGAAAATTTTGATTGAAAGATGTCAGTGTCAAGTGAAATTGACATAGTGTGTTTGTCATAACTTTACTGGAAATATAGGATCTTTGACATAAATTGTATGGAATTTGCATAAAATATATGCAACTGCCGGAAGGTAAAGTACAAGAAATATAATCTTTAGCAATAAGGAACTTTCTGTATGAAATTTGTAAAAAATACATAGAACTGACGGAAGGTAATGTGCTGGCCACATCAGATTTTTTTATTTTCATAATGATGTACAAATATTTTTGACAGTGGCATACAAATATTTTTGACAGTGACATTTATGTGTCAATTACAAACATTTGAATTTCTTGCCTTCAAGTAGTTTGATCTGAGATTTTTTACATCAAATTATTTTATATGCATTTCTTTATCTCTAAATCTATAAAAGATATAATAGTGAATTTATATTTATCGAAAAAAGAATTTAACGTTCTTTAATAATAAGTATTTACAAAAAATTTCGATAAATAATATTTAGATGATTTTTTTCTTGTAACTACTACTTCCGGTTGTCCAATTGTTACTAAAATTTAATCAACTCTTCCTATTATTGTTAGATTGAGGAATCCGCAGGTAAAAATATTTTAAGTCTTATAGTATTTGAGAAATCGTGGATCCAACACACATACACACACACACACATACACATCCATACACACATAAGGACATCATCGTAAAAATGTTATAATCGGATTCTAGGGATCTTAAAACTTGCTTATTTACGAAAATCTGGATATGCGATTTTTAGCATCAATTCAATACCTCTCTTACCGAGAGGTAAAAATTAATAAACTTCAACGTACCTTCCGCGTCTGTGAGACCTGTTTCATTCAACATGGAGACATTTTCCAACGCCGGGTCATCCGTGGTGTATCCCGTGCTTTCTCTATCAGCCAATAAGGGCTCAGATGCACCGCCATCTTCGTCATCTTCGCTCCATTCTGATTGGCTACCGGCAGTATGCTTCATTTCGGAACATTGTTTCAGGAGTTCTTGTTCTGCTGCTTCTTCCTGAAGACAAACGGAGGAAATATTACAGAAAAAAAAAGAATATTGAAGATAAATTAATGTATACACGATGACAATGAGAAAGTATTGGGAAGAAATGTGCAATGATTCTTAGTAATGCACGCGAGGCGAGACGAGACGAGAAATATAAAATATCGATCTCGTCTCGTTTTCGGATCTGTAATCTCGATCTCGCTCTCGTTCTCGCTAATTTTTTTTTGGTGTCATCTCGTTCTCGCCCGAGAGTCTCGCTATAAAAATAAGCGCTTGCGCACGACGTATTTACGTAACTATTTAAATACAAGAGACAAGTTCGCACCAATAGCACCGTCTTCCATGTATTTGCAGTCGTATAACTATAATAAAGAGACGAAACACTAAATTCTGGTCACCAAATTATTTCAATACGAACATAATGTTTATTTATTTACGGTCACCAGAAATTGTGATAAGTTAGCAAATAATTTAATTTACCCCTAAAATATCCATTTATCATTAAATTGTAATCTCTAAACTATTTCAATACGAACACATTCTGCCATCAGTAAAACGAATTAAACATTGAAAAATTATTTTCTGTAACTAAAAGTACCTACACTTTTTCATTAAATATATGCCACTATTTAAGTAAGATTAAGTCATAAAAAACCGCTACACTGGTAACCCGCTGGCAACCAATCATTCCGCTTCTCTCTCTGTTGGCTCCCATCGACACTTAATATAACATCCTATACTTTTCAGGGGCGACAAGAGTTTTATTAACCGTGGTTTTAACTGGGGTGAATTAGGGGCTGAAATATTAGAGAAAACTAGTTCTATTGGATGCAATACCGATTTTGTCTTTATTTTGCATTTTCTCGCTCAGAGACCGATACTAATCGACTCTAAATAGACTCAAAAAATATTGTAAATCCATATAATTTTCACATTTACGTGTTCTATGCATGAATTAGCGTTGACTCTGCTCCTTGTACAGTGCATTTTTCATTGAATATATGAATCAAAGCTATAAAGTTGCAAATATTTTTTATTGCGAGATTCTCGCGAGATTTCTCGCTTCTCGCAGTTGTTATATCAATCTCGCCTCGAATTTTAAACTACAATATCGCTCTCGTTCTCGTCTCGCATAATGCAACGAGACGAGACAAGATGCGAGAGTACTCTCGCCTCGTCGTGCATCACTAATGATTCTAGAGCGAAGGAATTGAAGATATTATTGGATTAAGGGTTTCAAAAAAATATATCTTACCATATCTTCTTCAAGAGGCTTGCAATAAACAATCATTTAGTACCTGTTTTTAGCAAATTTAGTAAGATCCATACCTGTTCTAATCTTCTTTCTTCCTGTTCGAAGCTTTCTAAATCTGTATCATCATCTTTCTTCAAATTGTAATGTAGGGGATCTTCGTTTAAATCCAAATCTTGAAGAGTACCTGGCCTGAAAAAAAAATATCTTCTTTGAAAATAAATTATCTTATACTGTGTTTAAAACTATAGTGATATCAATGTTAGTGCTGATGTGTATGATTGCTTCAGCCCCATGAAGTATTAAGTGCTGTACCAATAAAATGCAAGTAAAACATGTTACTAAATTATTCTAAGTTACTAAGTTAGAACCCCTAGCACACAAAGCATATGAGAAAAAGCAGCAAAGTTAGCAAAACAATACAAACGTGATTGAACAAATTGTTGTTTGAACGTGTCGGAACATGAAGCGGTGACCTTGATCCTCCATGCTAGCCAATGAGAGCTGCCATCCAAGCATACGTCACACATTCTACATGAATCTAGCGGATGATTGGTTAGTTTGAATTTAAATTAATTACGTCATTTATACGATTTTTGTTGTTGTAATTTGAGGTTCTATACCCAAAAATGGGTAAGGGTTATGGGTTTAATTTTACCACTAATGAATTTTTTAGATCTTAATACATACGTGTACTATTTTTTGTCTAAATATATTAACAGATACATTATTAAATTAAAAATTTCAAAATTGCCTCTTGAAATATTGTTTTACTAATTCATTTATAGAAAATGGACCAGTACTAGAAAAATAAAATAAAATTGCAACTGTTATATATATTTATGTATGTACATAGAATCCAATGGTGTTATCAAAGAGTTTGTAACTCTGCCCATTTTTGGGTGGTAAATACCTACCCATTTAAGGGTTGGATGTAGGGTTTTAATTTTGTCAAAAATCGACTTTTCGGATCAAATACATGTGTGTACCAATTTTTATCAAAATATTTAATCTGGCACATTTTTAATTTAAAAATTCCAAAATAGGGGTTCCACCATTTTTTTTTTGTAATTTCATCTGAACGTATAAGTTAAAGTAAGACTGTCGGTGAAAATTGAATGAAAAAATTCCTATTAATAAGCGAGTTACAGTCCTCCGAAATATGAAAATATAGATGTGACATCACGTATATAAGTTTTTATATCAAACTATTTTCTTCGTGGACCTAAATGTTTTTGAAATATAAGCTATTTCTAAATTATATTTATAAAATATAAGTGAATATTATTATACTGTACAAGTCGACATGATTTTTAATTGGAAATGTATTTCAGTTATTAAGTTTAATGCAAAATATTTATATACAAATAAAAACTGTTTGAGAATTGCCACGCCTCCGCTATTTGAATTTCTCTACTTCCATTGGTAGTAGGCTCCGCCCCTAACTCGGTATTCGTTATATACTTATAGGTGGTCTTCGAGTCGCCAATCAAAATAATATATATGGAATTTATATGAGTGACGAGCTGATAAAACAAAACCCCCTTATTTCCGAAGTATATCAATCTTATCATTTTATTTCATTATTAATATTCATTATAAAGCAGATTGGCACACCCAGCAATCGGTAATAAGCCGTGATGATATATTTATTTTATTTATTAAGCATGTACTTTCACTATTTTTTACTAATTTCTCTTAATTCGATTGAGCTGTAATCCCCTATTGTGCCATTAAAAATTGGTATTAAATACTGTTTTACTAATTTTTATGTATACAGTGGACTAGTTGAATAATAATTTTGAAAATTAGTACATTTATATAAGAAAATACACAAAATCGATTGGTGTAATTTGCAAGTTTCTAGCTCTACCCATTTTTGGGTAGCATATATCAACCTCTTTAAGGTTTAAAGTTATGGCTTTAATTTTATCAAAAATCGATTCCATGGGTTAAAATACATCCACACATAAATTTTCATAAAAATATTTTTATTATTTTACAAATTATATACCATTTAGTTTATTAGTAACACTCTATATCTATCTCTCTCAAACATACTATCAACCCCCTACCTGATATCTCCATCCTCGTCGCTCTCAGGGGTGTGGTCCCTAGTCCTTTTTAGGGAGCTATCTTTGCTGCTTTCCCTACAGTCCTGGGGTTCTAACCTGGATGGTGGCTGAGGGGTGGGGGTTTCTTCTAGCACGAGGTTGTTCAGTTCGTCTTGTTGTTTTCTGGCCAGCGCTTGTATAGCTGCTAGACCGACTTGATGGGTCAGGGGAGAGGTGTTGTTGTTCAGAGCTAGTCTACAGAGAAGATGTAAGAATATGGACAGATAAAACAAATAAAGAGGGGCGTAGAATTTGCCCAAGAAATAAAAATAAATAAAATTTATTTGGTAATTGCCGTTAATCTTACCTCCCGACAACAATTTGTTGTTCTCCTAAATGGTTAACATTTTTCAGTTCTTCCAGCGACATAATATCTTTCATTTGATGACCAAGTTCATTCTTCGGCGGATTATTTTTTAGCAAATTTTGTTCGTCTAATAATTTTTGTATTTCTCGTTCAAATGGTCCTGGTATTTTATTATTCGTCGCTTCAGATGTTAATACTTCGTTTAATACTTTCGCATTTAGGGGGCTACGTTGTTTATCCGTTAAACAAAATGGTGACAACTTTTGGTATTGTTGCATATCTTTTTTATCAGTTTGACTGCATCCATCTTTCTTTAAAGATCTTATCGGTTCGTCTAAAGATGTCTCTTTGAGTTCCTCGACTTCTTTGAAGCTTGGAGATCGTTTATTAATATTGATTTTATTCAAATCTATATCTTTTGGAACAACATATTTGTCTAAACTTCTTTGTTTAATAACGGCTTTGCTAGGGAGTTTACCATTGGCGCTACAAGCTCTGATTAAAGATGGCGGCTTTTGACGTTGTCGACCAATGAACTCAAAACTCGTACAGCTATCGCCTTTATAGCTCTCGTCGCCGTCTAATGGCGGGCTGGACATTAGAGAGGAGTCTATGGTGTTTGTGCCAGCAGCCAATGCAAGTAAAGTAGCTGGGGGGAGAGAATCATTCGCTGGCGCAGACGGCTTTGGACCTATAATATTTTTATGGGATTTACCATTTTTTCATAAGCAATAAAATTATGAACATAAATTGAATAAAAATGGGCGCGTTCTTCCCTAAGGGGCAAGTTTCTACGGACACCTAGCTTTGGGTTTTGAGCGACAACAAATCGATTTCTCTGACGTCACACTGCGTAACGTCGAAATTAAGGGAAATGATGGTTTTGATACTGATAATAATGTCAGATACAGAGTGCGCGCAGAACCAACGTTTCGCCCGCAGTCGTATGGGGCATCTTCGGGAGCAAGGGGGATAGTACTGTCTTAAACAAGGTTACCCGACGTGTCAACCACGCTAGAGGCCGAGTTTAAGCAACAAGAGGGAGAGACTCAGTTTACAAAGTTACCTGACGTGTAAACCATGTTAGAGGCCAAATAAACCAAGTGACGGAAGGAAGGCCGATAAGACAGTTATGTACTAATCTAAAGATACGGTAGATGAGCAAAGCTAATGAAGACCAATGGGAATTAATTGAGTTCATAATGGTAGATTGGGCGTGTCGTGTTCCGAGAATCACCGGTTTCCATATGTGGCTCAAGAAATAGCCATCATCCCGATTGATGTTATTAGGATGTTTCCATATTTCTAAAGTTTCCCTGTATTTACGTTTGTAAAACTTAGGGTCAGTAGCTAAAATGCGGGAATTTTCAAATAAGATGTTATGTCCTGTGTTGTGTTGGTCTAGCTGCTGTCCCTTAGTTTTACAGACGTAAATCCTAATAATATCAATCGGGATGATGGCTATTTCTTGAGCCACATGTGGAAACCGGTGATTCTCGGAACACGACACGCCCAAACTACCATTACGAACTCGATTCCCATTGGTCCTCATTAGCTTTGCTCATCTACCCTTTAGATTAGTATATAACTGTCTTCTCGGCCTTCCTTTCATCCCTTGGTTTATTTGGCCTCTAGCGTGGTTTACACGGCGGGTAACCTTGTAAACTGAGTCTCCCCCTCTTGTTGCTTAAACTCGGCCTCTAAAAAACGGTAACAATCCTAAGATACAGGCCTCAGAAATTGTAAGACATGATCTAAAAAGGATGACGGCCCAAGCGTCAGATGAATATTTGACAGCGATATGCGTAAATTATGACTTGGTCAGTCGATTTCTGTTCAGTACTCGTACTGAACAGAAATTTGTTAAGCTAAGAGCGGTGTTAGTGGCTATCTAATGGTCCGTAACTCAGTAGTTTAATTTTTTAGCAACTGGTTAAAAATTTAAGCAATTAAGTACCTATGTTAACAATATAACAAACAATTGGATACAACTTTAAATCAGTTGCTAAAAATTAACTACTAAATTACACAATTAATAAAACCATCCAACGACGCAAAAAGTTTGGACAAGTGACTGATGTAGCGAAAAAGCTCCGACTGCAAAGTCGTGAAACTGGTGAAGATTTTTCCTGCGAACATTTGAAATGTTCTATTAACCAACGTTTCAGAACCAATTCGAAAATAACTTGTCATTGAATTTCAAAAATATGGGACTTCATGGACTTTCATTATTTCTACCTATAGTCAATTCCACGAGACCTTTCATTAGACCAGGACTTCGAATCGAATCGAAAACCGTAAACCGGCAAAAATAACGGAGAAATTCTGTTAGGTCCCACATAAGTTGAAACTTGACCCACCTGTGGATATAATAGTTTAATAATTAATAAACTTTGTCATTCCAAAAACATTAAATGGGGTTTCAAACTCTAAAATTCACGTAATGAAAAAACAAAATTTGTATTATTTATCGTATTTCCCCTCTCACTTGGCAGTTTGATGTTGCAAAAACGATATTTTCTTTGTTGAGAATGGCGGTTTTTAAAAATTAACCCCGGGCGGCAAAATATCTTAAGTCGGCACTGGTTGTATGGCGTGCCGCAAGGGTTGTACCCAGGCCTTATGTGAATCGAGTGAGGTGCAGCCCTGGATAGTCAAAGATACATCAAACAAAATTGGTCAATTTTATTTAAGAAAACGCTGGGAACAGTTTTATTTTCTTCCAGACTTGCTAACAGATCAAAACGTACCATTTGTTCCATGTAATGACAATCCCCCTAACCTTCCCCAAGCTCATCCCATAGAAAGTTTTTGGGTTATTTTATCTCGAAAAGTTTACGATGAATGTTACGAAGCCCAAAATGAGAGTGCCCGATAATCCAACGCTAGGTATCCGCAAAAACTTATGGGCCACAACTTTTCTTCTCACCATTTTTTCTTTCGCTGCTTCCATTTTTCCATTTCACGCATCCAGAACTTCCATTGGCTCCTTTTCCATGACTAGAAGGACTAAAACTCCTTGCTGGACCAGTCATAGACAAAGACATAGGGTCCTGAACTGGCCTACTTGGTAAAAAGCACTGAGGAGGTATATAGTCTAAACTATCCCTAGGTGAAGTATCAGGTGAACATGGATTCACCTAAAAATCAAATTTAGGAATAGACGTAGATTCATAAAATTTGGGTGATTTATATAAGAAAATACGTAGAATACAATGGTGCTATCGGCAAGTTTTCATGTGTACCCAGTTTTGGGTAGTGGATATCTACCCATTTTAGGGTTGCAAATACAGATTTGGTTTTAACAAAAATTGATTCCCTGGGTAAATATACATATGTATACCAAATTTCGTTAAAATATTCTTACAGAGTACCATTTAATTCAATGATTTTTAAAGGTCATTGGCCTTTTCCTACCATTTTATATATATTCTTTTACTGTACTTAAACCAATCACACAATAATTATGAAAATTGGTATAATTATATAAGAATATATGTGGCTTCGAATGGCGAAATCGCCGTGTTTGTACAACCACCCAGTATTGGGTAGTAAATATCTACCCATTCAAGTATTAAAAATATAAACATAATTTTATCAAAAATGTATTCTGCGGGTCCAAATACATACGTATACAAATTTCTATTAATTTATTTTGTAGGATGTAGTAAATATCGTAACATATATTTGCCATAAATTTGCAGAAATTTTGTCGGCGTCTGATGCATCGCTTGCCCACTAAAAATTCACAAATTTCGGTAAATTCAACTTGAATTTAGTCGGAATCCTTTCTACAAAAAGTTATGAAAATTTGTATACTTATATGAGAATATACGTAGAATCTAATGGTTATATTGAAAATTATTACATCCACCCAGTTTTAGGTGGGAAATTGCGACCCATTAAAGGGTTGAATATATGATTTAAATTTTATGAAAAATCGACTCTTTGGGCCAAAGTACATACGTATACAATTTTTTCTTAATATGGCAGATAATCTGCTAATTTTAAATGTAAATTTTAAAGGTTATTGACCTTTAGATTTGTAGTATTTTGTATTTTTTATTACTGCACCTAAACTGATAATATAATAAATATAAAAATTGGTATATATACTCAAAAAAAAAAAACAGTTGATTCGAATAGAGTCATCTACAAGTTTGCAGCTCTGCCCTGTTTTGGGTAATAAACCTATACCCATTTAAGGGTTGACGGTACGGTTTTAGTTTTATGAAAAATCGATTCTTTGGGCCAAAATACATATGTATGCAATTTTTTCTTAAAGTATTACGGCAGATAATCCGCTAATTTTAAATGAAAACTTTAAAGGTTGTTAACCTTTAGATTTGTAGTATTTTGTATTTTTTATTACTGCACCAAAACTAATAATACAATAATTATAAAAATTGATATATGTACTCAAGAAAAACTGTAGATTCGAAAAGAGTTATCTACAAGTTTGCAGCTCTACCCTGTTTTGGGTAATAAACATATACCCATTTAAGGGTTGACGGTACGGTTTTAGTTTTATGAAAAATCGATTCCTTGGGTCAAAATACATATATAAACTAATTTTCATGAAAATATTCCGATGAATACATTTATTATTGAATATTATACTAATGGCAAAATTTAGACGGAGCCCTTTCGTATAATAGTATTTTTCTTATAGTAAATGTACCAGTTGACTAAAAAATTTGAAAATTTGTATATGTATGTAGAAAAGTGCGTACAATTGAATAGTGTAATAAGTAGGTTTGTAACTCTACCCATTTTTGGGTAGCTCAAAAAATTATATGCATTTTTAATAACGTATAATAATTTAATAATAATCTAAACAATATATACCAGAACGCAAATTAATCTACCTGAATATCACTAGGGTATAGCCACTGTTTCGCATCTCTCTCTTGTGGCGGACTTGGACTCGGGCTCAAATCCGCGTCTGTCGTCCTACTAAAACTTTCATCTGATGAAGAAATACTTGGAGAATGGTTTAAACTGCTTATTTCATCAGCAGATGAATGTATTCTTTGTTGTATACCCCCACAAACATATAAACCACTGCTTCCTTGAAGGGACTCGTCACTATAATGTCTCTGAAGGTGGTATAAGGGGTTGTGATGATTCGACCGTAGTTTCGACCGTATACTGGCCTCTGATGATTTATCAGGTGGACGGTCGAAACGTAACGGAAGCGGGGGGAGAAGAGGGTGTTTGGGGGACCGGTGGGTAGAGGGTTTTTTGGGGGACGTAGGGGGTTTTGGTAAGGGTTTAAGGTAGGGTTTGATACACTGAAAAATATTTGGTTATAACAATAGCTATTTATGTAATAAGCGAAAGAAATGTTTTAAGCACGCGACGTGAAAATTATCCTACGAGGCGTAGCCGAGTTGGATAACACGTCTAGTGCTTAAAACACGATTTCGCAACGTATTCCATACAAGATTTTTTATACTAGCGTTTTAAAACAGATTATTTATATTTATTCTCAAATGACAACATTTTCAACTTTTCAAAATTTGAAAGTAGGCAGGCATCAGTTTCATCTTTTTGTTGCTATGGGATTCAATATGTTGTTTAATAAACATTGATGTCAACGTGCTCGGTGTATAATTTTTCTTGAGAATTTTTGGTAATAAATTTACTTAAAATGAGTGACTCAGAGATTGACTCTGATATTGAAAATGGTGCAGAGGCTGCATTGGCTACACTGGTTCCAGGAAAAATCAAAAAAATTGTATGAAGAAACTTACAAAATATTTGACAGTTGGTGTGCGGAGAAAAACGTGGGACACATTACAGAAAAGGTAGTTTTAGCCTATTTTTCGAAATTATCATCCATTTATAGCCATCCACTTTATGGAGTAATTACTCTATGCTCCGAACTATGATATACCTTAATAAGAATGTGGATATAAGTAAATTTAACAATCTTATTGCATTCTTAAAAAGAAAAGCTAGTGGATATAAGCCTAAAAAATCAAAAATATTCACTAAGCAAGAGATAGTTCGTTTCATGAAGGAAGCTGATGACAAGGATTATTTATTGGCAAAGGTTGTGTTAATTGTTGGAATCTATGGGGCATGTCGCCGGGAGGAACTTACGTTTTTACGTGTAGGAGATATTGAAGATTCTACTTCTTTCATAAAAATTAATATTTCAAATACCAAAACGAATATTTCACGATTTTTTATAACGGAAGGGTTTATCGATGGAATCAACTGTTTAGCAATGTTTCGCAAGTACGCACAACTTCGACCTACTCATACTGAATATCAACGGTTTTTTCTAACCTACAGAAATTTTAAGTGTTGCACGCTTCCTGTAGGTATAAATACCATAGATGGTATACCTAAAAAAATTGCAGAGTTCCTCGGCCTCCCAAATGCTAAAGAATATACCGGGCATTGCTTTCGGCGGTGTTCTGCAACATTTTTGGCTGATTCGGGAGCAGACATTACAGTGCTCAAGCGACATGGAGGGTGGCGTTCAAGTTCTGTTGCTGAAGGCTACGTTGAAAATTCTTTGGAAAATAAGAAAGAAATTTCACGAAGAATTTTGGGAGAAAAAGAAACAGCAATTAAAAAAATTTAAATTGCCGACAAAGAATCAGAATCCAGCAGCACATCTACTTCAGTTTCTACCCACATTGAAGTTAACCAAGAAGAAGTATTAAGAACGACATCAAATGTTCAATTTAGTAATTTAAGTAATTGCGTTGTAAATATTTATCATAAATAAACAGTTATAATAGGTATTTAGTACTTTTACTTTTACGCATTAAACTGTCATTTTTAAGCACTAGTGCTTAAATGTACTTCATTTAACAACGGAAATGACAATCGAAAAGTTGTTATAATACGCTAGTATAAAAAAACAATTAAAGGTTAATTTTTTTTTCTTACGTGGTTATTAGATTGAGGGGCAGGTCCTCTGGGCCAAGGGGGTATATACCTCATATCTCTACTCCCCAACCCATTTTTATGTGGTGGTAACGGTGGTGGTGGTAACTCCCCTCCTCTTTGGGAAGGTAATAAGGGTTCCGCTTCCCCATTATGAGCGGGTTCTCTCCCTGTATTTTCTCTTAGGGGTGGAAGTCTCGTCGCTGTTACTGGTACTACTCTAGGTATTATATTATAGCTCCCAGTTAAGGGTGTGGATGTATTTGGGGTGTCTAGTGAATAGGATCTGGTCGGAGGGTGGTGTTTGGGTCTGGAGGGTTGCTCTTGATGGAGCAGAGTTAAGGGTGTGGCAACTCCACCGTATAAATTTCCAAGAGCGGATGTAGTACGCATATTATTCAAATCTTCAACCCTTATTGTACCAGGTTGTTTCCTATCAGTTAAAAAATAAGTTGTCATGTCTCCCTTGCCTTTAACTTTGACTTTTCCTCTACATTGGAACTCATACGGGTAGTTTTTTAATACTTGGTAAACCTCTTCAGTTACTTGGGTATGATTAGGTAACCCGGTACTATCCATACGACTAGCAACGTTTACAGTGTTACCCCAAATATCATATTGGGGTTTACGGGCACCTATTACTCCAGCGACGACAGGACCTATGTTGATGCCTGAAAAATATATTGAAACGTTTTTTATTTATTTGGATGAAGTGTAAATATTAGACAATTATTATTAATTAAAATTAAGTGTTTATTAAACTATAATTAAACAATTATTAAAAACTACTTAAGACTAAAATATAATTAACTAGATAACACTAACACTATTTATTTAATCAATTAACAATACTATTTATTTCCACGATATTACTTATGATTTATTTCACTACGCGTTCCAATCTTAGACTGCCGGTCTGTTGCAGACTCTTGTAGATTATTTACGCAATATTTATATCACTATATTTATATCACTATATACTTATATCACGTTCAACTGTCCGACTACCGACCTCCACAGTGTCTATATATGCAACTGACTCAACAGCGTCTGTATATTCAACTGCTCGGACAGAAGTCACCTCTTACACAACACTATCTGTCTATTTATGTAACTCTCTGTCTATTATTATTTTTAAGGGTAACATTTGTGGCACCACTGGTATAAATAATTATATAGGTATTCTAACTGCAATAAATAATTATCTTAGTACATGTACTGAATTTCGTCCTAATTTGTAAAACGGGTCCAAATTTACACCATTTTATATTCCCGGTCCCACTAGTTTGGTACCCCTGGTATAATTAATTACATATCCAAAATACATAATCAATTTCCAAATTATTAACTATACCCACACCAAATTTCATCTCCTCATTTCAAACGGTTTAAAATATTATTTTTTAAGGGTAACATTTGTGGCACCACTGGTATAAATAATTATATAGGTATTCTAACTGCAATAAATAATTATCTTAGTACATGTACTGAATTTCATCCTAATTTGTAAAACGGGTCCAAATTTACACCATTTTATATTCCCGGTCCCACTAGTTTGGTACCCCTGGTATAATTAATTACATATCCAAAATACACAATCAATTTCCAAATTATTAACTCTACCCACACCAAATTTCATCTCCACATTTCAAACGGTTTAAAATTTATACCACTTTAACTTTACCCCAACATTTTTAATACACCTGCTTTAATTAATTAATTACTATGTTAAGTAATCGATGCCCAAAGGTCTCAAAAGTACCCTGTCCAAATTTGATCCCGATATCTCAAATGGTTCTCGAGTTATGAATTTTTAAAGTTGGACAAAAATCTACCCTTTTTCTCGTTATTAAAAACGGGAAAACCCCCGTGGGAACCATGACGTCACAGGGAATTCCCTCTGACGTCACACGGAATCTCCTCGAATCTCCAAGACAAAATTTGTTAATAATTTTCTTAAAACAAATTTCAACTTTAAGGGTGCAGAACTTTTAAACCAAACGTTAAAATTTTATAAAAATTGGTATACATACTAATTGAAGGGTGCTGAGTTTGAAGGCGCACACAGATTTTATGTATCTCGACTGGGTTTAGGGTTACAACCCCTTAAAAGGGATGGGAACCGCTAAACATTTTTTTACGTTTGGCGCTGCATAGCAAAAATGGGTCCATCATCGATTTGGCTGAAACTTGGTGGACATATGTAACAAAGTCCATAGAATCGAAATATGTATGGTAGAAAAGTTGCCGCCACTTACTTTTGGGGTTATTAACCCAAAACGGGGTCAACGACCTATGGAAACAATGTTTTCGTACTTTACATTGTTTATTGTTAATTTGTGAAAATATGTCCGCATGGATTTGGCTGAAAGTTGGTGGACATATGTAGAAAAGTCCGTGGAATCGAAATATGTATAGATAAAAAATGTTCAACCCTTAATTTTGGGGTTATATATATATAGACAAGAACCCCAATAAATGGTTATTTAATATATTTAAATTAATTCTTCATTTTTCAAACTTTCATAAAAATTGTGTCAGTAATCAAAATAAATTGAAATTTGGTTTAATTATGTAAAAATGTCCCAGGAATTCGAATTTGGGTACAAAAAAAATTTACAACCCCTAATTTTAGGGGTACAAACCTTTAAAACATTTAATTTTTGTTGCTTTATAATAAAAATTTATCCCTCATAAATTTGGCTGAAATTTAGTATACATATGTAAAAAGGTCCGTAGCGTTCAACCCTGTTTAATAAATAATGGTCCAACCCCTAAATTATGAGTTACGGGCCTGGAAATCCTCTAATGTCTGGGCCAATTTTTTTATATTTGAATTTAAATATTTGTTGAGTACTTGTTTCAAATTTTTGTTTGTACAAATTATATAGAGGGTATGAATATATACTTATGTAGAAAAGTCTGTAGAATAGAAATATGTATAGTTAAAAAATGTTCAACTTTTAATTTTGGGGTTATTAACCCAAAAATAGACAAGAACCCCAATAAATAGTTATTTAGCCAATATTATTTTTGGAAATTGACATTTAAAAAACAAAGGACTAAAAAAATTTGTATGTTGTTACAAAAAAAAACGATTAAATTCAAAATTTCGCAGTAGTAACAAAATTATAAATCATATAAATTGGGGCCTCTCTAGAGCCGGGGGCCCACCAGCAATGCGGGTCCTGCGGGTCTGTTAGTTACGCCACTGGCCAGGCGATGTAAACAAACTGGTCGCGATGTGTTTAATTACTTGCGGTCGCCTGAACCTTTTGTGATCATTGTTATTATGCGGTCGAACATTCTAGGGCTTTTCTAGAAAATAATGACAGCTGTATATAAGGGGCGTAGCTAGGCGCGAGGTATAAAGTTAATTACATTCAGAGACAGAGATGTTAGTGAGAAGCACAGCAGTATCGTAGTGAGCGTATGCAGTTGGTGTCGAGTAGGTACTCGGGAAGTTACTGGTATATTGGGATAGCTGTGGATGTGAATACTCGGTAGTGTTGACGAGTATTGGGAAGCTATAGTGTACAAGGACAGTAACGTCGAGTCGGGAAGTTACTGGTATACCGGGATACCTGTGAAAGAGAATACTCGGTAGTGTTGAAGAGTATTGGGAAGCTAGGTATACGGGGACAGTAACGGCAAGTGGAAGTGAATACTCGACAGTGGTGTTGAAGAATTGTGGCATACGGAGAGTCGGTGATATTGAGGCTGTGGAAGTTGACAGAGAGTTACATAAATAGACAGATAGTGTTGTGAAAGAGGTGAGTTCTGTCCGAGCAGTTGAATATACAGACGCTGTTGAGTCAGTTGAATATATAGACGCTGTGGAGGTCGGTAGGCTGACAGTTAAACGTTATAAGTATATAGTGATATAAATATCGCGTAACAGTCTACAAGAGTCTGCAACAGTCCGGCAGTCTAAGATTGGAACGCGCAGTGAAATAAATAATTTGTAATATCGTGGAAATAAATAGTAGTGTTAATTAATTAAATAAATAAATAGTGTTAGTGTTATCTAGTTAATTATAGTTTTAGTCTTAATTAGTTTTTAATAATAGTTTAATATTAATAATAGTAATATTTAATTATAGTTTAATAAACACTTAATTTTAATTAATAATAATAGTCTAATTTTTACACCCAAATAAATAAAAAAGTAACAATATTATCATTTGGATATTGGAAAGTAATGTTATGGGATGGTTTCGACCTTGAAATAATTTGAGGGAACCCGAATCCGAACCGAATGGGGTCGGAGATAGCCGAACGATTACAAAGGAGCGATAGCGATCGACAATTCATGAAACACTTACCTACTCGGAGCATAAAATTATTATAAGAGTTTTCATTAATGTTTAACAGTTTATCTCTCATAGCAAACACAAATTCCACAAGAGTGCTGAGATATAATCCTGCTGTTGTTTCGTCGTCGTCCAATATACGAAGATCGGGCATTAATCCAACGGCAGCCATATACGTAGAGCCAACAGTTTTGATTTTATCAATGGCCTTGAAACGTTCTTCTCCAAGTAACTGCAAAATTATAAATTTATTTGCAAAAGTTAGAATAGTATAGTAATAATTATGAAAATTGGTACATATGTATAAGAAAGTACGTAGAATTTAATGGTGCTATAGTTAAGTTTATATATGGGTGGTGAATATCAACCCATTTAAAGGTTAGATATACTGCTTTAATTTTATTAAAAATCGATTCCTTGGGTCAAAATACATATGTAAACTAATTTATGTAAAAATTTACTAATACATATGTTAGTAATTGTAAAATTAAAAATAAAGGATTTTTCAAGTAAGTATTGATTTACTAATTTATTTATTAATAATGAACCCTTATCGTCAAAAATTTAAAAATTTGGGTACTTACATAAGACAGTCTGTTAAATCAAATGGTGCTCTTAGCAAAATTGTATATTTACCCATTTTTGGGTAATGAATATCCATCCATTTAAGGGTTGAGAATACAGCTTTAATTTTATCAAAAATTGATTCCTTGGGTCAAAATACACATACGTACAATTTTTTGTAAAATTTTTTCAATGGATACATTTTTAAATACATTATTTGAAAATTAAAGTTCATTGAGCTTTGCAAAAAACATATTAATTTATAAATATTGGACCAAATAAGTAAAAATTATTAAATTTTGTACATGTATATAAAAGGTACGTAGAATTTATTGGTGCTATAGTTGAGTTTATATATGCACCCATTTTTGGGTGGTAAATATCAACCCATTTAAAGGTTGGAAATACGGCTTTAATTTTATTAATAATCGATTCCTTGGATCAAAATACATATATGTATCCTAATTTCTATAAAAATTAACCAATATATATATATATATATACGTCTGTAATAAATTTTAAGAAAATTTAAAAAAATTGTAAATATTGTTTTACTAATATATTTATTGATATTGAATCCTTATAATAAAAATTGTGAAAATTTGGGTATTTACATAAGAAAGTCTGCTAAATCAAATGGTGCTATTGGCAAAATTGTATTTTTACCCATTTTTGGGTAATGAATATCCACCCATTTAAGGGTTGAGAATACAGCTTTAATTTTATTAAAAATTGATTCCTTGGGTCAAAATACACATGTGTACAATTTTTTGACATCGTTTTTCAATGGATACATTTTTAAATACATTATTTGAAAATCAAAGGCCATTGGCCTTTGCAAAAAACATATTTATTTATAAATATTGGACCAAATAAGTAAAAATTATTAAATTTTGTACATGTATATAAGAAATCACATAGAATTTACTTGTGCTATATTTAAGTTTATATATGCACCCATTTTTGGGTGGTGAATATCAACCCATTTAAAGGTTGGAAATACGGCTTTAATTTGATTAAAAATCGATTCCTTGGGTCAAAATACATATGTAAACTAATTTATGTAAAAATTTACCAATACATATGTAAATAATTTTAATATTAAAAATGAAGGATTTTTCAAGTAAGTATTGTTTTTCTAATTTATATATTAATATTGAACCCTTATCGTCAAAAATTTAAAAATTTGGGTTCTTACATAAGGTAGTCTGCTAAATCAAATGGTGCTATTGGCAAAATTGTATTTTTACCCATTTTTGGGTAATGAATATCCACCCATTTAAGGGTTGAGAATACAGCTTTAATTTTATTAAAAATTGATTCCTTGGGTCAAAATACACATACGTACAATTTTTTGACATCGTTTTTCAATGGATACATTTTTAAATACATTATTTGAAAATTAAAGTTCATTGAGCTTTGCAAAAAACATATTAATTTATAAATATTGGACCAAATAAGTAAAAATTATTAAATTTTGTACATGTATATAAAAGGTACGTAGAATTTATTGGTGCTATAGTTGAGTTTATATATGCACCCATTTTTGGGTGGTAAATATCAACCCATTTAAAGGTTGGAAATACGGCTTTAATTTTATTAATAATCGATTCCTTGGATCAAAATACATATATGTATCCTAATTTCTATAAAAATTAACCAATATATAATATATATATATATATATATATACGTCTGTAATAAATTTTAAGAAAATTTAAAAAAATTGTAAATATTGTTTTACTAATATATTTATTGATATTGAATCCTTATAATAAAAAAAGTGAAAATTTGGGTATTTACATAAGAAAGTCTGCTAAATCAAATGGTGCTATTGGCAAAATTGTATTTTTACCCATTTTTGGGTAATGAATATCCACCCATTTAAGGGTTGAGAATACAGCTTTAATTTTATTAAAAATTGATTCCTTGGGTCAAAATACACATGTGTACAATTTTTTGACATCGTTTTTCAATGGATACATTTTTAAATACATTATTTGAAAATCAAAGGCCATTGGCCTTTGCAAAAAACATATTTATTTATAAATATTGGACCAAATAAGTAAAAATTATTAAATTTTGTACATGTATATAAGAAATCACATAGAATTTACTTGTGCTATATTTAAGTTTATATATGCACCCATTTTTGGGTGGTGAATATCAACCCATTTAAAGGTTGGAAATACGGCTTTAATTTGATTAAAAATCGATTCCTTGGGTCAAAATACATATGTAAACTAATTTATGTAAAAATTTACCAATACATATGTAAATAATTTTAATATTAAAAATGAAGGATTTTTCAAGTAAGTATTGTTTTTCTAATTTATATATTAATATTGAACCCTTATCGTCAAAAATTTAAAAATTTGGGTTCTTACATAAGGTAGTCTGCTAAATCAAATGGTGCTATTGGCAAAATTGTATTTTTACCCATTTTTGGGTAATGAATATCCACCCATTTAAGGGTTGAGAATACAGCTTTAATTTTATTAAAAATTGATTCCTTGGGTCAAAATACACATACGTACAATTTTTTGACATCGTTTTTCAATGGATACATTTTTAAATACATTATTTGAAAATTAAAGTTCATTGAGCTTTGCAAAAAACATATTAATTTATAAATATTGGACCAAATAAGTAAAAATTATTAAATTTTGTACATGTATATAAAAGGTACGTAGAATTTATTGGTGCTATAGTTGAGTTTATATATGCACCCATTTTTGGGTGGTAAATATCAACCCATTTAAAGGTTGGAAATACGGCTTTAATTTTATTAATAATCGATTCCTTGGATCAAAATACATATATGTATCCTAATTTCTATAAAAATTAACCAATATATATATATATATATATATATATATATATATATATATATATATATATATATATATATATATATATATACGTCTGTAATAAATTTTAAGAAAATTTAAAAAAATTGTAAATATTGTTTTACTAATATATTTATTGATATTGAATCCTTATAATAAAAAAAGTGAAAATTTGGGTATTTACATAAGAAAGTCTGCTAAATCAAATGGTGCTATTGGCAAAATTGTATTTTTACCCATTTTTGGGTAATGAATATCCACCCATTTAAGGGTTGAGAATACAGCTTTAATTTTATTAAAAATTGATTCCTTGGGTCAAAATACACATGTGTACAATTTTTTGACATTGTTTTTCAATGGATACATTTTTAAATACATTATTTGAAAATCAAAGGCCATTGACCTTTGCAAAAAACATATTTATTTATAAATATTGGACCAGATAAGTAAAAATTATTAAATTTTGTACATATATATAAGAAAGTACATAGAATTTATTGGTGCTATAGTTAAGTTTATATATGCACCCATTTTTGGGTGGTGAATATGAACCCATTTAAAGGTTGGAAATACGGCTTTAATTTTATTAAAAATCGATTCCTTGGGTCAAAATACATATGTGTATACTAATTTCTATAAAAATTAATCATATACACATACGTATGTAATCAATATTAAGGAAATTTCATAAATTTGTAAATATTGTTTTACTAATATATTTATTAATGTTGGACCCTTATAATAAAAAAAATGAAAATTTGGGTATTTATATAAGAAAGTCTGCTAATACAAATGGTGCTATTGGCAAAATTGTATATTTACCCATTTATGGGTATTTAATATCCACCCAATTAAGAGTTGAGAATACAGCTTTAATTTTATCAAAAATTTATTCCCTAGGTCAAAATACACATATGTACAATTTTTTATCAAAATATTTCAATGGATACATTTTTAAATACATTATTTGAAAATCAAAGGCCATTGACCTTTGCACAAAACATATTTATTTATAAATATTGGACCAGATAAGTAAAAATTATTAAATTTTGCATATGTATATAAGAAAGTACATAGAATTTATTGGTGCTATAGTTGAGTTTATATATGCACCCATTTTTGGGTGGTAAATATCAACCCATTTAAAGGTTGGAAATACGGCTTCAATTTTATTAAAAATCGATTCCTTGGGTCAAAATATATATATATGTATACTAATTTCTATAAAAATTAACCAATATATACGTCTGTAATTAATTTTAAGGAAATTTCAAAAATTTGTAAATATTGTTTTACTAATATATTTATTAATATTAGACCCTTATAATAAAAAAAAATTTAAAATTTGGTTATTTACATAAGAAAGTCTGCTAAATCAAATGGTGCTATTGGTAAAATTGTATATTTACCCATTTTTGGGTATTGAATATCCGCCCATTTAAGGGTTAAGAATACAAATTTAAATTTATCAGAAATTAATTTCTTAGATCAGAATACACATATGTACAATTTTTTATCAAAATATTTCAATGCATACATTTTTAAATACATTATTTGAAAATCAAAGGCCATTGACCTTTGCACAAAACATATTTATTTATAAATATTGGAGCACATAAGTAAAAATTATTAAATTTTGTACATGTATATACGAAAGTACATAGAATTTATTGGTGTTATAGTTAAGTTTATACATGCACCCATTTTTGGGTGGCAAACATTAACCCATTTAAGGGTAGTACATACAATTTTAATTTTACCAAAAATAGATTCCTTTGGCCTAAATACATATGTATATTAATTTTTGTGCAAAAATATCCAAAATTAATATATTTAATTCAACAAGAATCATTTCTGTGTAAAAATGTCTAAGGTAAGTAAATCGTTGGATTGTCCATATTCATACAATAACCTCTATACATTCCACCTTTTAAAATAACTGAATATATCATCCATATATCATCACAAGTATCATCATTTCATCTTACCTCATCAAAATCAGCGATAATCTCGTTGAGAAGTCTCAAACATTCCACTCCTTGGTTGTTTCCATCAAGTTCCATATAAAATTCATGGTAGTTGGTAATAGACGCAAACACGACCCCAACTCTCGAATAAGATTGATGGTATAAGTCCTGGGAAAGAGTGTTCTATGTGCATAGAACCCGCATAATGGAGGAAAAATGATTAATGTTGTATAAGCATAACGACTATTAGCCTAAAATGCCTGGATGGTCGAAAGAAATTTGCATGTAAATATTGTTTTATTAATTTATTAATACAAGATTTTATGGAAGTAATGTGCCATAGTTCATGGTATGAAGAAGAGAACTTAAAAATCTGATGTGGCCAGCACATAACCTCCCGCCAATTCCATGTTCAAAATAGCAACGAGCTTTAAGTAAAGTTTCGATTGATTATAAACAAAATCTAATTTGTTGTTCTAATAAATAGAAAAGTCTGTAATACCAAATTTTGAATTATATTTTATTGTTTTTCTTTAAAAATCTGTTAAGAGCTGCATGATAAGTACTACTTCCGGTTAATCATATAGGTATAACATATGATCCCAAAGTTTTGACAAAATTTTTAGATGTTTTCTATTTATACCAAATAACGTTTAATCAATTTGTCGCTGGAAACAAAATATCACAATTAACTTGTTTTCATTTTGACAATTTGTTTTTTTGATTTGATGCATCAAAATGTCATATAAGCTAGATATTCGTAAAGGAATTTACAATCTTGTTGGGCGAATGCCTAAGTGTGATATTGTTGCAGTTTATCGCGAGCACAATATCTCTGTGGCAATAATTTATCGGACAATAAAAGATTGTCAAGAAGGTATATCCTGTGTTAATTTGACAAAAGTGGTCGACCAAAAATGTTGAGCCACATGAGAGAACAAAGATTAATTGCAGCCGTTAAAGACAAAGTTGGAGTGTCACAACGAACTGTAGCGATCAGAAGATTCGATGTTTCGAAGACTACGGTTTTTAGAACACTTTCTCGAAATGACGTGGTGTTCCGAAAAAGTAGAAATGCACCAAAATATATCGTGGCCCAATTAGAAAGAATCCCTAAATGTTGTCGTGCGTTAAGGCGCATTCATTTTTTTAATAAACTTATTGTAATGGATGACGAGAAATATTTTACTCTGTCCCATTCAGGCATGAAAGGAAACGATGGTTTTTATACTAATGACATGGAAAACATACCAGACAATGTCAAGTTCAAAGGTAAATCTAAATTTGAGGATACAATTTTAGTATGGTGTGCCATTTCTGAAGCCGGATATATCTCGCAGTCGTACATTAGTCGTGTTCGAGGAGAAGCCTTAACTGCACATCTTTATATTCAAAGATGCCTCTCTAAATTGCTTCCATTTTTAAATACACATCACGCCAATGATGATATAATGTTTTGGCCTAATCTAGCTTCATGCCATTACGCCAAGATAACGAGAGACTGGTATAACGAAAACAACGCAGACTTTGTTCCGAAATTGGACAATCCTCCCAATGTACCTCAAACTCAACTAATAGAAGAATTTTGGTCAATATTGATCAGAAAAGTGTACGACAAAGGATGGGAAGCTGCAAATGAACAATTACGACGTCGCATTTACCAAAAGATTAGAGAAATCGATCCAGATGTTGTTCAGAGGATGGGGCAAGTCAGAAGAAAATTAAGAGCCATTGAAGATAATGGTCCATTATCATTAATTTAAATGTTAAATATTAAATGTTATATTTATTGTTAATTGTTGTAATAATTATTTTAAAAATTAAAAGAGTTTTGAAAAGTAATCAGTATCTAAATTATATACGAGTTTTAAATACCAAATTTGAGAAGTTTTGGATCATATTTGATATATTTTTTCAAGAAAATTTGTTTGTAGCTTTTAATATACTTTCAGTTTATCAATTTTAGCAAAAAATCTAATATGTCGTTATCATTAATACATGTCTTAAATACCAAATTTGAAATGTTTTCAAATATATTTTAATATAGTTTTTCATTAAAAACTGGTATGGGCTTCAATAGTGTAATCAGCAACTTTATATCCTTACCCAGTTTTGGGTGGCAACAACAACCCATTTAAGGGTTGAAGGTACGGCTTTAGTTTTATCAAAATACGATTCTTAGGTTCAAAGTACATATAATGTGAAATATTCGTTTTCCGGGAATGGAGTGTGGCATATTTTGAGTCAGAGCTCAACGTTTCGCCCGCAGTCGTATGGGGCATCTTCAGGAGCAAGGGGGATAATACTGTCTTAAACAAGGTTACCCGACGTGTCAACCACGATAGAGACCGAGTTTAAGCAACAAGAGGGGGAGACTCAGTTTACAAGGTTACCCGACGTGTAAAACACGCTAGAGACCGAATAAACCAAGTGACGAAAGGAAGGCCGAGAAGACAGTTATATACTAATCTAAAGATACGGTAGATGAGCAAAGCTAATGAGGACCAATGGGAATCGAGTTCATAATGGTAGATTGGGCGTGTCGTGTTCCGAGAATCACCGGTTTCCACATGTGGCTCAAGAAATAGCCATCATCCCGATTGATCTTATTAGGATGTTTCCATATTTCTAAAGTTTCCCTGTATTTACGTCTGTAAAAATCAGGGACAGGAGCTAAAATGAGGGAATTTTCAAATAAGATGTTATGTTCTGTGTTGTGTTGGTGTTCTGCGACCGCAGATGTTAATACCATACCTTTACGCAGACAGCGTTTGTGTTCTGACAATCTAGTGTGAACACTCCTTCCTGTTTCACCTATGTATACTGTGCCGCAAGAACAAGGAATACTATAAACACCGGGTGACGACAAAGGTTCGCGTTTATCTTTAGTTTGGGGGAGTATTTCTGAGATTTTTTGTAGAGGTTTAAAAAAGACCTTAATATTGTTTTTATTAAGAATTCTACCTATTTGATCCGAGAATCCTTTAATGTAAGGGATAGATGCAAATGTTTCGAACGAGGTATCTCATTACTCAGACTGTGGAAGCCTACCCAATTATTACATATAATGTACTAAGTTTTAGTAAAATATTTTTATTAATACAATTTTTATTCACGCATTTCTTTCTACCATTTTCGGCTAACAATAAGTGCGTCTTCTAGACTACCCATCTTGCATGGTGCGTATGAGATGCATTGATAACTCAACTTACCATATTATTCCTGAACTGATTATCCAGAAAATGGGTAGCCACATGAGCTGGTAGCAAATTAAAAAGTATCCTTTTATTGCTATGTTGTAAAGAATCCATTTCTCGTTTTTCTTCATTTGCTTGAATTTGCCAAAGAAAATCTAACCGCGCCGTCCATTCAACCTGTCTTCCATGGATCATAACGGCTAGTAGAAACATGAGTACGTAAACTACACCCAAAACGTGGGTAGGGATGACGGAAGCTACCCTTTTATCATAACAATGAAAAAGGTCTACATGGGATAGTTCTATTAAAAGTATATAGACTGTTGACATAACAAAAAGTAGTATTGCTTTTAAGGCAATTGGTAGCCTTAAAAAAATTGCTACTGCCAGATACCCTAAGGTACAAGATAGTACTATATACTGAGGCAAAGGGCAAGCCCTATGGTCATTAATATCAAGCGTAATATTTGAAGTACTATGTGCTATACAGTTTTGTTCACTTCTACAAGTAAATACGTTTACTTGAGCGACTGTATACACTAAAACTATAGTAAATACAGTAATGGCTAGTCGAAGAACAAAACTTTGACTAATATCCCATAGGATCCAACGAAGTCTAACGGCCAAAAGTAACATAAGAACAACGGAAATCCATATAAAGGCAGTGACGAATAACAATAAGAGTATTATGGTACGTGGTAAAACAACTGCTTGTAGTCCACCAATCAGAAGCAAGAGCACTAAAGCGCAAGCCAATGAGCTGCTGAAGCCTACATCGATATCGTCATGGTACTGAAAGAGATAAAATATTGGCTTAAATATAAAAATCTGATGTGGCCAGCACATTACCTTCCGTCAGTTCTATGTATTTTGTACAAATTTCATACAGAAAGTTCTTTGTAAATGATTCTATTTCTTATACATTACCTTCCGGCAGTTGTATGAATATTATACCAATTCCATACAGAAAGTTTCTAGCAAAAGATCCTATATTTCCAGTAAAATTTTAAGACAAACATACTATGTCAATTGCACTTGACACTGTCATCTTTCAATCATAATTTTCTTAAGACGTTTTTTATTCATGTAACCTGGTTACATATATATGTATATATATATATATATATATATATATATATATATATATATATATATATATATATATATATATATACAGGGTGATTCATCGGTCTGTCCTCTCTTTATAACTTTTTTATTTTAAGTCAGATAGAAAAAGTCTTCAAATATAATTTATATGATATATTATTGTCTATCTACGTATCATATGCATTTGTATACAGGGTGCTCCGTTTAAGCGCAACAATATGTAACTTTATATTTCTTAATGGAACACCCTATATTTATTTATTTATTTTGATAGTAAATTAGATCCCCTTTAAAAAAGTATAAAGTAATAAGGGGTCTAAAATTATAAATTAAGAAGTTATTTACGTTCATAAAAAATAGTAGTTCAGAGTGGAAAAAACCATAATATAATACAAAATTTTGATCCTTTTTTATTAATACTTATTTTAAACATTACACTAATTCCAAAGAAGCTATTAAAATTTAATGACAGACTAAATAATGCAAAATTATAATAAATGCTCGAAAACTTGTTCTTCAACTTCAATAGATTTTTCTATTATAAATATTATATTAACCATCTCATCTTTACTAAAATTTGTATTATTCATTTTCATATCAACATCAACAATGATAAACTAAGAGTATTTGGACAACTTGTTTGTTTAAATTCGAAACAATTGATCAAATTATCCATAGCTTACTTTGTTAATAATAACAACGAATAAAGGTAAATAACTTGTTAATTTATAATTTTAGACCCCTTATTACTTAATACTTTTTTAAAGGGAATCTAATTTACTATCAAAATAAATAAATAAATATAGGGTGTTCCATTAAGAAATATAAAGTTACATATTGTTACGGTTAAATGGAGCACCCTGTATACAAATGGATATGGTACGTAGATAGATAATACTATATCATATAAATTATATTTGAAGAGTTTTTCTATCTGACTTAAAATAAAAGAGTTATAAAGAGAGGACAGACCGATGAATCACCCTGTATATATATATATATATATATATATATATATATATATATATATATATATATATATATATATATAGACGTTTCTGTCAAATTAATTATTTGACATTTCTCGAATATTTATCTTGTTCATAAGGCGATTTCGGGCGACAATCGTATGTTGCGTTCAGGTACGTTCACACATTCGGGCGCTAGGAACAACATACCCGGTATGCTTGGATCAGTGCTCACAGCTGAACGGGTTTGCGAGTCGGGTCAGCTCTCTGTTCACTATTTCTATCTCTTTTTATCATGTCTTTCTTTGAAATGTCAAAAGTCAAAACAGTCGGAGTCGTGGTCTTATGTCAAACAGGGTGACATTATTTTCGTTGACTCTTTTTTGGACAAATATGGAAAAAACTATCTTTCTCCGTTAATGCATTTTAATTGCCAGATACTATTTTTGACAGTTTTAAATGTCGCAGAATATACATAACCTCCAAGCACGGTGTCAACAAGTGAACCAACGATTTTTGGCGCCACCATTAACCATATCATACCGTAACTGACCGTATGTAATCCGAAGAAGTGAACGGGTATGTCGCCCGAAATCGCCTTAAATTGTATTGATCTAATAGAAAATATGTTGACAGAAAATGTCACAGATTCCTTTTTTACTTTTTCTGAAGTTGCCTGTCAGCGTTTTGACAGCAAGAAAAGGATAGCAATAGTAACCTGACATTATTTTATTTTAATTTAATTTCTTTATAATTTTTTAACTCTATATCCATTTAATATGAAGTACAAAATGCAGTCCAATCGTATAGAGAATAAAATATTCTTTAATATTTATAATAACGTTAAATGTGAAAAAATGATATTTAACATTTTTGTTTCCAGAAAAACTGTTAAAATCTTCAAATGTGGGTACTTTCGGTTGACCAATTATAACCAAAATCTAATCAGCTCTTCATATGGATGTAACGAAGAGAAATACGAAAGAATTATAAATTTTGAAATTGTAGTATTAGAGTTATCGCAGTCCAAATTTTGGTCACACACACTCACATTCACACACACACACACACACACACACACACACACACACACACACACACACGCATACACACATACACACACACACACACACACACACACACACACACACACACACACACACACACACACACACACATATACATACACACATACACACACACACACATCATCATCATCATCATCATCATAAAAATAATAAAATTGTATTCTAGGGGCCCTAAAACGTGCTTATTAATTAAAAACTCATGACTGAATTTTGTGACCAAAGACAATACCTTCCTTACCTAAAGGTGACGGAAGGTAAAAAAAATCTGATGTTTGCAAAATATTCTATTTCTTGTACGTTACCTTAAGGCATTTATGTATTTTATACAAATTCCATACAAAAAGTTTCTAACAAAAGGTCCTATATTTCCAGTAAAATTATAACACAAACGTATTGTCAACTGCATTTGACACTGATACCTTTATAGCAGCTGTTTCCAGAGTTATAGCATAGCTGGCTAATATATGATATTTAATTTCTTTATAATTTTTAACTCTATATCCATTTAATATGAAGTATAAAATGCAGTCCAATCGTATAGAGAATAAAATATTCTTTAATATTTATAATAACGTTAAATGTGAAAAAATGATATTTAACATTTTTGTTTCAATAAAAACTGTTAAAATCATAAAATGAGGGTACTTTCGGTTGACCAAATCTAATCAGCTCTTCACATGGATGTAACGAAGAGGAATACGAAAGAATTATAATTTTTGGAATTGTAGTATTCGAGTTATCGCATTAGAAAATTTTGTCTCACACACACACGCACACACACGCTCGCACGCACGCACGCACACACACAAACACACACACACATCACCGTAAAAATAGAATCGTGTTCTAGGGGGCCTAAAACTTGCTTATTGATTAAAAACTCATCACCGAATTTTTTGACCAAAGACAATACTTTTGTTACCTAAAGGTGACGGAAGGTAAAAAACAAGCAAAAGTACTATTTTAATATTTTTTTCCTACCTGATTTTCCTTCGAGCGATCTTTGAAGCACAACGTAGCCATATTCACATGAGTACTTTTCTCTCTATCGACACTTCTCGCTTCGATAGCTTGTGCCAAATACTTATTAACCCTATTGGATGGTTGATGATATACACTAGAATGTCTTTTCTTGAATGGCCTCTTAAATTTCTCGGTCACCTTGTTCTAGAAAGAAGAACACACTTATTAGCCTCATTCTAGAACGTGTTCTACTTTCTAGATGATCTTCTGATGATCCCTGAACCTGTAATGAAGACAATGATCTTCTAATGATGATGGGGATGATTTGTGATGATCTGGAGGATTTCTGGATGATACTAGATGGTACTGGATGATACTGGATGGTTATGGGATGATACACTACTCGAGCAATCATTCTAGAATGATGTCAAACGCAGAAAGTGCTAGAAAGAAGCTTGTAGCTGTCCAAGTGCCAAGGAAAACTAGCGAAGCTTAGAATGGAGTGCTAGTGCCATGATTTTGTTTTGCAGAGGGTTTTTTATAGACGAAAAGTGTATTTAAATGGTGGTGTATTAGAGCAAACAGGGCAACCAAACATTCTTTCATACACATATATACAAGTATACAATCCTTTATTAAATATCTATTTACTAATTTATTCATAGCATTGGCGGATCCAGCGGGGGGCGATGGAGGCGATCGCCCCCTCCTTGGTGGTTGGAAATTTTAATAAAATAATAATTTAAAAAAATATATTATTTCGTAAATATCGTCGTTTGGTTACTTGATGTGAAATAATTCAGGGCAAGTTGACAACTACTATGCTGGGCACCCCGTATCGTGGAATAGACTCGCCAGTCGTCAGTACGTCGGTCGCAGTTTTATTAATGCGCAATGTACTATTAGGTTACATACGTTGTACATAATAAAATATTTGAATATTTCGTATAGCTTATTTTAACTAAAGATACTTATTAGTATTTTTCTTAGACAATTGTAAGTTATAAAAATTTCATTTTTATTTGATTGCATTTCAGTATACTTCATGTCCAATCTAAAACGCAAACATCGTTATTGTTTTGCCACGAGTAACTAAAAAACAAATTCATCGAGATAATTATACATCATGTAATACAGAAGAATACTACAGAAAAAGTATTTTTAGTCCTATGTTAGATTTTATGATAATCGATTTGAGGACTCGTTTTTCTAAAGATACTCTCAATGCATTTCATTTAAGTGTTTTACTTCCCCATAATTTAACAACAATGAGTACAGAAGACTTGCAAACATCTACCAAAATATTGTGGCAAAAATACAAAATTATTTTATTAAATATAAAAACGTTAATTGACTGTAAATATTTGCTGCTGAATTAACTATGTGGCGCGCTATATGTCTACGTTTAATTCAATCTCCTTCAAAAGAAATAAATTTAAAAAATGCTGTAGAAATATCCAAATTGACATACACTACTTGAAATATTATTAAAGTTGCCTATTAGCGTAGCCAGTGCAGAACGTAGCTTTTCCGCTCTTAGAAGGCTGAAGACATGGCTGCGAAATAGGATGACAGAAGACATGTTATTAGAACTGGCACTTATGCATGTGCATCAAGACAAAGATATTGTTTGATATTGCTTCTATTTTATAAAATTGTCATATTTTCATATTATGTCTTTTAATTCGAACGAAGTTAAAGTTTCTTAATTCGCCCCCTCCTTGGACATTTCCTAGATACACCCATGATTCATAGATATTAGAATAGTATTGAGAAAATTTTGAAAACAGGTATATTTATGTAAGAAAGTACGTAGAATCAAAAAAATGTATTAAAGAGTGTGTAACTCTATTCAATTTTGAACAGTGAATATCTACCCATTTAAAGGTTGAAGGTAGGATTTTAATTTTATCAAAAATCGATTTTTCGGGTCAAAATATATATGCACACCAATTTTTGTCAAAATATTCCTATAGATACATTTTTAATTAAATATTTTCTAAAATATCAGAAATGGTCAATTTCATTGATTTTTCGATCGTGAGTCATCAAACCGATTCTTTGGACCAAAATTCATATATACTAGGATGGACCTTAAAAGGGGTTATGCGAATTTAAACCTACCACTCACTAAAGTGGTCCCAAATATTAATATTTGACCATGCCAAAATACACTTGATTTTTCCCATTTAAATAACATTGAGTTTTGACACATGTTGGAACTTTATTTTTGCCGACACAATAAGAGGTGTAAAAAATCCACCAATATTGAAATATTATATACTAGAGTGACCCGAGAATATGTGGACAAAATTTGAAGTCCCAATTATCGACGGGGCTTCTGATACAAGCATTCGTCGAATCATCAACGATCATTTAGACATGAATAAAGTTAGTGCAAGGTAGGTCCCCAAACATCTCTCAGCAGTTCAGCGCCTACGTCGTGTTGAATGTGCTCAAAAGTTTTTGAAGCTATGTGATGTAAACCCAACGGAGGTGTTGAAGACAATTGTTACAGGAGATGAAACTATGGTTGTCTATTATGATCCTTTGTCGAAAAGGGAGTCGATGGAATGGAGGCGAAAAGGAGAAACACCGCCAAGAAAGTTCAGGGTCTGCCAGTCGACAAAAAAAGGTGATGGCTACGATCTTTTGGGATTGTGAAGGCATTCTTCTTATAGACTTGAAATAACGTAATACGACAGTCAATGGGGCATATTATGCAGCACTTCTGCATAAATTGCAACAAAATATTCGGGAAATAAGACGTGGTAAACTAACCAGAGGCGTGCATTTGCTGCATAATATTCGTTTTCCGGGAATGTGTCATATTTTGAGTCAGAGCTCAACGTTTCGCCCGCAGTCGTATGGGGCGTCTTCAGGAGCAAATGGGATAGTACTGTCTTAAACAAGGTTACCCGACGTGTCAACCACGCTAGAGGCCGAGTTTAAGCAACAAGATAGGGAGACTCAGTTTACAAGGTTATCCGACGTGTATACTACGCTAGAGGCCAAATAAAGTAGTCAACGCTCTCGTACATTGTGCCATCAAAATCTCTGAACCTTAAATCCTACAGCAGGAGCTTGACCACATCATACATAGTTTAATCCAGAACAACTATGACGTAAAATTAATCAATAATGTAATTCATAGACAATTAAAACCTTTACCCAAAAAACCCGTGGATACATCGTTCGAAACATTTGCATCTATCCCTTACATTAAAGGATTCTCGGATAAAATAGGTAGAATTCTTAATAAAAACAATATTAAGGTCTTTTTTAAACCTCCACAAAAAATCTCAGAAATACTCCCCCAAACTAAAGATAAACGCGAACCCTTGTCGT
>OY720465.1:3102500-3180000 GCA_963082715.1 Harpalus rubripes
TAAATATTTCATCAAATCTAAATAAAGCTTTATATATTACTTGTAATAATTCTATTTACTATTTTATGAATCATATACATATATAAATATATTTAGTAATATGTGCATATGTGTACTGTTAGTTCGTCTGGTGTAAGGTGTACCTACTAATTTAATAATATTTCTAAGTCTACTACATGCACTACAAAAATAATTCTACCATTATCTACATTGTTTCAAATTAAAACATAGTTTAAAATAGTCTACCACTTGGAAAACAGATTACAATATTAAAAAACACAGTTAAAATAAAACAATAACGAATGTAAAGGCTAAAGAAACTATACAGTGTGACACTGAAGAATAATAATTTTTTATATAATTATTTTGAGTGTCACCTGTGTATTCTTTGAAAAAAATGAAATAAAAAAAAATATAAAAGAATGAATACTTCACCAATTCTACTCACCACATAATGTTAGTATATTATAAACAATTAAGGCTTAAGTTTCGACTTACGTACTTACACACATGCCGGATATTTGTGTGTGACAGAGAGAGATAGACTTACCGCATCCTAAATAACAACACCCATTAAAAAGTGGGCATGCAACAAAAATAGGTGCAACATCTAGAAGGCTTCGAATGAGATTTAAATTTTTATGATATTCTTATTTTCAAAGGAGTAAGTGCCACTTATTACGAGTATTACCTAAGGTTTTTATATCTTGTCAAAATGTATAATTTATAAATGGGTCTATAACGGATTTACATAATTTGTGGTATAATAATGTAAAAATGTCCCAGGATTCCAAATTTGTATAGTAGAACACTGTCCACCCCTTAATTTTTGAGTTATGGAACCCTAAACAGCCTTAACGATCAACAGAAATGTTCAATTTTCACACATTGTCAATTTATGAAAATAGGTCCATCATGGATTTACCTAATTTTTAGTATACTTATGTAAAAATGTCCCAGGATTCTAAATTTTTATAGTAGAACACTGTCCACCCCTTAATTTTTGAGTTATGGAACCCAAAACAGCCTTAAAATCAACCGAAATGTTCAATTTTCACACATTGTCAATTTATGAAAATGGGTCCATCATGGATTTACCTAATTTTAAGTATACTTATGTAAAAATGTCCCAGGATTCCAAATTTTTATAGTAGAACACTGCCCATCTCTTAATTTTTGAGTTATGGGACCCTAAACAGCTTTAACAATCAACCGAAATGTTCATTTTTCACACATTGTCAATTTATGAAAATGGGTCCATCATGGATTTACCTAATTTTTAGTATACTTATGTAAAAATGTCCCAGGATTCCAAATTTTTATAGTAGAACATTGTCTACCCCTTAATTTTTGTGTTATGGAACCCTGAACAGCCTTAAAATCAACCGAAATGTTCAATTTTCACACATTGTCAATTTATGAAAATGGGTCCATCATGGATTTACCTAATTTTTAGTATACTTATGTAAAAATGTCCCAGGATTCCAAATTTTTATAGTAGAACACTGCCCATCTCTTAATTTTTGAGTTATGGGACCCTAAACAGCTTTAACAATCAACCGAAATGTTCATTTTTCACACATTGTCAATTTATGAAAATGGGTCCATCATGGATTTACCTAATTTTAAGTATACTTATGTAAAAATGTCCCAGGATTCCAAATTTGTATAGTAGAACACTGTCCACCCCTTAATTTTTGAGTTATGGAACCCAAAACAGCCTTAAAATCAACCGAAATGTTCAATTTTCACACATTGTCAATTTATGAAAATGGGTCCATCATGGATTTACCTAATTTTAAGTATACTTATGTAAAAATGTCCCAGGATTCCAAATTTTTATAGTAGAACACTGCCCATCTCTTAATTTTTGAGTTATGGGACCCTAAACAGCTTTAACAATCAACCGAAATGTTCATTTTTCACACATTGTCAATTTATGAAAATGGGTCCATCATGGATTTACCTAATTTTTAGTATACTTATGTAAAAATGTCCCAGGATTCCAAATTTTTATAGTAGAACATTGTCTACCCCTTAATTTTTGTGTTATGGAACCCTGAACAGTCTTAAAATCAACCGAAATGTTCAATTTTCACACATTGTCAATTTATGAAAATAGGTCCATCATGGATTTACCTAATTTTTAGTATACTTATGTAAAAATGTCCCAGGATTCTAAATTTTTATAGTAGAACACTGTTCACCCCTTAATTTTTGAGTTATGGAACCCAAAACAGCCTTAAAATCAACCGAAATGTTCAATTTTCACACATTGTCAATTTATGAAAATGGGTCCATCATGGATTTACCTAATTTTTAGTATACTTATGTAAAAATGTCCCAGGATTCCAAATTTTTATAGTAGAACACTGCCCATCTCTTAATTTTTGAGTTATGGGACCCTAAACAGCTTTAACAATCAACCGAAATGTTCATTTTTCACACATTGTCAATTTATGAAAATGGATCCATCATGGATTTACCTAATTTTTAGTATACTTATGTAAAAATGTCCCAGGATTCCAAATTTTTATAGTAGAACATTGTCTACCCCTTAATTTTTGTTATGGAACCCTGAACAGCCTTAAAATCAACCGAAATGTTCAATTTTCACACATTGTCAATTTATGAAAATGGGTCCATCATGGATTTACCTAATTTTTAGTATACTTATGTAAAAATGTCCCAGGATTCCAAATTTTTATAGTAGAACATTGTCTACCCCTTAATTTTTGTGTTATGGAACCCTGAACAGCCTTAAAATAAACCGAAATGTTCAATTTTCACACATTGTCAATTTATGAAAATGGGTCCATCATGGATTTACCTAATTTTTAGTATACTTATGTAAAAATGTCCCAGGATTCCAAATTTTTATAGTAGAACATTGTCTACCCCTTAATTTTTGTGTTATGGAACCCTGAACAGCCTTAAAATCAACCGAAATGTTCAATTTTCACACATTGTCAATTTATGAAAATGGGTCCATCATGGATTTACCTAATTTTTAGTATACTTATGTAAAAATGTCTCAGGATTCCAAATTTTTATAGTAGAACACTCTCCACCCCTCAATTTTTGAGTTATGGAACCCTAAACAGCTTTAATGATCAACAGAAATGTTCAAATTTCACACATTGTCAATTTATGAAAATGGGTCCATCATGGATATACCTAATTTTTAGTATACTTATGTAAAAATGTCCCAGGATTCCAAATTTTTATAGTAGAACACTGTCCACCCTTTAATTTTTGAGTTATGGCACCCTAAACAGCCTTAAGGATCAACAGAAATTTACCTAATTTCTGGCATAATGATGTAAAAATGTCCCAGGATGGCACTTAAATCCCTTTGGTTTTTAATGATTCAATTTTTGAATCGGTCACCCATCATAATAATAACTGCGGCACTATACGCTTGCCAAAATAAATCAAATTTAAATCTCATTATTTGTATACAGTAGGTACATACATACATTACATACATACATATATATTAAAGGACAATCAGGTAGACAGTAATAATGTAATAATAACAATAATAATAAACACCAATTCATGTAATAATAATAATAATTATAACACATATTATTAGTGTAAGGTAATAAAAACATATATGTATTGTATTATGTATGTTTATGTTCTTTTTGTGTATCCAAGTGTGAAAAAGTACAAGATACTTCACTAATGACAGAGTATCCTTGAAAAATAATTGAACCGCGAATGGCAACACAATTAACTGTTAATAAAACTAGTCGAAAAAAAACCCTTAGTTCTTTATTGGTTTTTGAGAGGAATCTATTTTTATATATACGTAATTTCTTATCCATTTCAAATACAATTTGAATAATAAAAGTCGCTAATCCGTGTAACAATCTATGATTAACATATTGCAATATCCTTTAAGTGTATGTTAAAATTAACTTTTGTTAATTGGCCTTTAAAATATAATGCTTGTCTAAACGTCAGAGTGTTAGTTAATTTCCATCCGAAGTATGTTATTATATAATTATCTTAAGATGTACGACGTACACATTATTAAGATTAAAGATAGGTTTGCGAAATTGCTACTGTATCATAATTTAATGTTATTAAGTTTTCATACTTTTCTACGATAAAAGTAATTTGCTATTTTTAGTATAATTTGCATAATAAAAATAAACTTATATTTTTCTTTAAAATACAAGAAAAAAGCTGAACCGTCACGTTTCACAATTTTTTCAAGAAATAATTAATAGGTAGGTATATTTATGGTATATTAAGTATTAAGAACGGTAAGGACAGTTTACCGATCAAAGACAATGTTGTCTGAGATCGGTAATTCCTTAACGTTCGTGATGCTTATACTATTTTTTGCACGATCGACGCACAAAATTTAAAGAAAAATAAAATTTAAAAATTATTTTGACATATTAAAAAAAAATATTTGTCATTTTTTAAGTAAGCTTTGATTTTTGTTTTTATTTATTTACCGTCTCGCCTTCTGAACTGTAAATGAAGCACATCACTTACCGACGTGAGTCACATCACTTACCGTTCAGTAATTTGTAAATAAAATCTACTGTCTTGGAAACACTATCGGTAAATATAAAAAATAACCCGATCGTGCAAAAAAATATTTTCATTGCGCATTTTCAAGAAATTTTGAATTTTCATATTAACATTTTGAGAACTGGTACAATTCGCAATTTTGCATTTTCATCTGTTGTTTGCTTTTCAGAACAGTATTAGGTCTTCAAAAAATTTGAAACTTAGTAGACTTATGTCAAAATGCCCAGGCAATTCAAATATGGCCGCCAATATTTTTAACTCCGAGTTTTTGAGTTATCAACCCCCAAATGGACACTATATCTGTCAAATTTTTGAAATTATTTATTTTTTGTTTATTTTTAAAAAATCTTTATCGTTAATTTGTGAAAATAGGTCCATCATGGATTTTTGTGTATACAGGGTGAGTCTGGGAAGACGCCCCCCCCCTTTAACTTTTTTATTATAAGTAATAGAAAAAAATGGCTCATATAAAAGTTTTATTATTTTACATATACTATTTGATGGCAGATGTAGATATTTTTTATAAAGTCAGGTTTACAAGATACGACTACCAACTTTTATTTTTCAAATGGCAACCTAAAATTATTTTAACAAAATAGGAACTGCCATTTTTTTCTCTTTTCAACGATGTATTACTTTTTATTAATGTATTTGAAAAATTTCGAGAAAAATGAGATGGCAGATGTTCGAACACATCACGTTCAACACTTGAATTTTTGTTTTACAGAACATGGTCGTAATTTTGAACATTTGTTTTAACTTGTTTTTGTTACTAAATTTTTTGTTTATTTTCGCATAGCCACCTATAATATTTGTTTAAAAATTATTTCTAATATTTCTAAATTATCTCATTCTTCTCGAAATTTTTCATATACATTAATAAAAAATAATACATCGTTGAAAAGAGAAAAAATGGCGGTTTCTATTTTATTAAAATAATTATAGGTTGCCATTTGAAAAATAAAATTTGATAGTCGTATATTGTAAACCTGACTTTATAAAAAATATCTACATCTGCCATCAAATAGTATATGTAAAATAATAAAAAATATGAGCCATTTTTTTCTATTACTTATAATAAAAAAATTAAAGGGGGGGGGCGTCTTCCCAGACTCACCCTGTATATGTTAAAAAGAGTTCGTAGAATATAATGGTGCCATCTAATATTTGAGTTAAAAAAAATAATTTACTTCATTTCTTATTAATTTTTATATAAAAATATACCAGTGTTTCAAATAAGATAAAAATTGGTATACTGTAGAAATGTCCAAAAATATCTAATTTGTCCTCCAAATATTCTCCCACCCTCAATTTTTGGGATATCAACCCCTAATTTTCAAAATATAAACAGTTCAACTTTTCTCAAAATATCATATTTTTCCCTATAAAATAAATGTTATATTTTTTTCTTACCTTCCGAGTCGCGTTGGCCTTGAGATCCCCCGGTTGCAAAGCCATATTAGAGAAAGGAACTTCCATGGAGTACTTGATACTGTGCAACAATTGGACCACTACGTTGGACACATTCTTGAAACTTAGTTTTCTTCTCTGAGCAGCACCCAAGGCAGAACGTACCTGGAGATGACAGAAGAAATTAATAAAATAAAGAGAGAAAGAGAGAAAAAGAGAGGAGAGAATAGGATTAAGAGAGAGGAAGATACATATATTTCATATAGGTGCAGGATTTTTTTAATAGCAACATTAAAATATATTTTGAAATAGGAAAATATTATAGATATGTGCATTAATAAATAATAAATTATTTTATGTCTAGTTGCAATTTAAAGTGTCCAATCAACTGCAAATTTCCATATTACGGCTAAATACTAATTAAGCAAATTTTGGATTCGTGCAATCTGATTTCAGTAAACCAGTTACCAGATTAAAATTTAATTTTCATCGTATTGGTCAAATTGCTGAATATATTAGGACATATCCCCTATTTAGTCTATTTACTGAAAATGGATTGAATATATCCATATACAGGATGTTAATTAAAAAGCGGGCCATAGGCGTTTAACATGGGTAATCAGTGTTTCCTTGCGCAAAACTGTCCATTTAATTTTAAACAAAAATGTTTCAATTAAATGTTGTAGAGAATTAAATTCTACATCAGCATCACAAAACAGATTTTATTTTGCTTGTTTAGTAACCTGTAAAATCCAATTTGGAATTTTATAAATATTGCTCGTTTGTAGTGATAGCCATGAAATTACAACGAAATGCATATCGTTTAAATTGTCAGAATTTCGATTTTGCAGGTTACAAAATAAAAATAAATAAAATCTAAGCAATAATTTAGATGAAGATTATAAAAACAAAATATTTTGAAGGACTTAGTATAAAATATAATTGTCAGTAATTTTTATTTGAAAATCGAATTTCAGACAGTTCAAACGATATGCATTTCTTTGTAATTTTGTTTAAATTCCATGGCTATCACTACAAATGAGCAATATTTATAGAATTACAATTTGGATTTTACAGGTTACTCAACATGCAAAATAAAATCTGTTGAGTGATGCTGGTGTATAATTTAATTATCTACAACTTTTATTTGAAACACTTTTGTCTAAAATTGGGAACTTTTGAGCAAGGAAAAACTGATTTCCCATGTTAAACGCCTATGGCCCGCTTTTTAATTAACACCCTATAGTATAGTATAGTGAATGCACAGAAATACATATCTACAACTACCCTATTAGCTACTAATTTATAAAATGACTTGTGGACTCTAAACTGTCAATTTAAAAAAATTTAAAATCAGAATATCTATGTAAGAAAGGCCGTAGAATTGAATAGTGTTATCTATATATTTGTACGTCTACCCATTTTTGGGTATTGAATATCAACCCATTTAAGAGTTGGAGGTACGATTTAAATTTTATCAAAAATAAATTCCTTGTGTCAAAATACATATCGATACTAATTTTTGTAAAAATATTTTGACGGGTCCTTAATTAATCGCATAATAATTCTTCAAGTGCAGTCAAAAATTTCCAAGTGCAGTAAAATTTTAGAAAGAATTTCGATCAAGGTCACTACGTATTGAACGAATTAAGATTTTAGCATCACCCACTCTGTCTTCGTCAAAACAAATATTAACAATGAGTTAACAGTTTGTATATTTGAAATAAATTGTGAAAAATTGTCAGCCATCGGGATTCGAACCCGAGACACGTCCCTTGCCGGGATAGTGCTCTACCAACTAAACTTTAACGTCGTATAACTACTGAGAATATTATTAATCGTCATATTATTCAAAAAATCTGATGTGGCCAACAGATTACCTTCCGTCAGTTCTATGTATTTTGTACAAATTCCACACAGAAAGTTTTTTTTGCAAATGGTCCATATTTCCAGTACATTACCTTCAGTCAGTTCTATGTATTTTGTGCAAATTCGATACAGAAAGTTTCTTGTAAGATTCTATATATTTCCAGGAAAATTATAACTCAAATATATTACCTATGTCAATTGCACTTCGACACTGACATTTGTCAATCAGAATTTTCTTAATGCTGCTTTGTGAAATTTAATTTCTTTATAATTTTTTAACTCAATATCCATTGAATATGAAAATAAAATGTAATCAAATCGTATAGAGAATAAAATATTCTTAAATATTTATAATAAGATTAAATGTTAAAAAGTGATATTTAACAGCATTTTGTCAAGAAAAACTGTTAAAATCTTCAAATTTGGGTACTTCCGGTCGACCAATTATAACCAAAATCTAATCAGCTCTTCATATGGATCTAAAGAAAAGGAATACGCAAAAATTATAATTTTTGGAAAGGTGGTATTGGAGTTATGCGATCTGAAAAAATCGTCACACACACACATACATACATACATACATACATACATACATACATACATACATACATACATACATACATACATACATACATACATACATACATACATACATACATACACACATACATACAAACAGACATCATCGTAAAAATAGTAAAATCGTATTCTAGGGACCCTAAAACGTGTTTATTCATTAAAAACTCATCATCGAATTTTTTGGCCAAAGACAATACCTTCCTTACCTAAAGGTGACGGAAGGTAACATTATGAATTTTTGAGAGAGATACATATATGGCAATTTTTACTGTTTGCATACTAATTTTTGTAGAAATATTCCCAAGGGTGCATATCTAATTATAGCCTCAAATCTTAAGCTCTTTGCAGTGATTTAGCTACTCTAAAAAGCAACTATTCATGCATACCTTAAAAAAAGGGTAAGGACAGTTTTACATCAAACACAAAAGGTACTATACCTCACAATTAATCACGTGATTGGTTGGAATTAAAAAAAATAAAAAATGTATAAATGGGTACATAGGGTCTAATCTAAATAGGTTCTTTTATCAGAGGACAATACTAATGAATCATTATACATGGCCTTGAAAATAAATAAAGATATACAGTAAAATATTTTTCGTGTACTACATGGCGATAAGAAATGGACATAAATTTTAAATATTATTTTTACTGTACAATATTTTTATTGAAAATAATATATTTTTATAAACACTGCCATTAATATATAAATTTGAGCCGAGGTGTGGTTCCGCCTGACGCATATACAGGGTGTTATATAAGTTATGTGAAATATATTCTGCATAATCTGTCAAGTTGTAAAAGTTATGGGACTGTAAAGTCGACCAATTATCAACTTCTTAATAAGCTCAAAATCGAAAAATCAATATTTGTTGGTTTTCATAAATGACGATATTTGGAAATGCCTGATACTTTCACTAATCAAGACATGCATTTAGTTTACGGAGAAGTGTGCCAAAACAGTCACCATTAATGAAAATGTTTAGCTTCTGATTTTAACCCTTCAAAAATGACAAGTGTACAGGCAATGATTCCGCTTAAAATTAATATTTGACCGTGCCTAAATGCACTCGATTTTTCCCCATTTTAATAACATTGGGTTTTGACACATTTTGGAACTATTTTTGTCAAAAGCAATAAAAGGTTTAAAAAATTCACTCAATATTGGAATATATACGAGAATGACCCGAGAATATGTGAACAAAATTTAAAAGTGTTCAATGGGCCCGTCTAAGTCTTCAACTTTTTAGAAATTACATGTCGCATATGAATTTTGAAGATAAATAAATGAAAACGAAATAAAAATTACTATATTAATTGCATTTTTATACCGATAATAATGTAATTAAAGTTTTTAGCGTAAAATGGTCGCCATGTTCCTACGTCAGTGTCACTACAGTCGTCCAGTTACCCTGTGGAAATGTCACTATAGAGTGGACCATGCATATTTTGCTCATAAATTCGCGATTGGCTTAACACATACTCTAACATGCACATATTTAATATATCGGAGTAATTTTTTTATTAATATCAAAACTAGATTTACTTATTCAATAAATTTATATTATAATTTATGTTTTAATTATTGTAATCTCAGTACTTGTCATTGTTGTAATCATTTAGTAAATAGGAATGTAAATGCTATGTTTTGATTATTGTAATCAATACTGTCATTGTTGTATTTAATTATAAATAGAAAATAGTTTAAATACTATTTTAATTATAATAATGACACGTGGTGAGTATGATAACCTTCAATAATATATTAAAGAAAGTCTTAAAAACACATTCATTAAAGCATAATTAACCTGATTATGAAAAGGAGCAAAAATTATTAATTTTATTTACCTGATTTTTACATAAATTAATATGTAACACTATTCTTGTGACCAAAAAATATATATTTTTAATGATATTAACATTTTAATTGTAACGTATGTCGGTTATCTCTACTTATGGCGGAGTGACGCTAACGTCACAACTTTCGCGCCAAAACTTTAATAATTATTTTAGGCGTTATTAAGCATAATTTTAAGAAAACAAAAAATACGGAATTTCTATTTTTAAATTCTTCGTAACATATAAAAAATTCAAAAAAAGTTGGACGGGCCCATTGGAGTCTTATAAATTGATCTATTTCAATAATTATAAATAGTTTTAAATTAAATTTTATAGGGTGATCTGTGGTCGTGCGATTAAGAGTGCTCAACTGGCAACATAAGGTTGCGCGTGTGGGTCCGCGTTCAAATCCCACACGACTCATTTTTTAAATAAAAACCGACACACCAAGATGAGTCCGAGTGGCAGCAGAGGTCACTGAAATATACTGTGTATGGAACGAGGGTGCCAAAATTTGTACTGGTCAGATGACTTCATAATATTTTGTTAATTTAGATCAATTTATGAGTAATTACTGTAAAATTTAGATCAACAATTAACATCTTACCTTTCTCCGTCTCGCGGGTGGAACAATAAAATATGTAGTAACCGAATTGTCCCTTAAATACTGATTCCTAGTGCCCCCATGTCCAGGTTCAACTTCATACTCTCCAGAAAGATAATCTAAGGTGGCTTGGGTGATATGGACCCTTCCAGGTTCGCCTCCTGCCTCCATGTTATTGGCCAAAGTGACGTCATTACTCCAAACATCATACTGCCATTTTCTGAGACCCAAAACGCCACATAAAACACGACCGGAATGAATCCCCACTCGCATGTTTAGTTGGACGTCCGTGGCTTCGACTACAGACCTAGAAAGAGTGAGAAGATAGGGTGAAACAGTGTGTTAGAAAGAGAGAATATATATATATATATATATATATATATATATATATATATATATATATATATATATATATATATATATATATCGTGTGTCTATCTTAAAGGTGTACATAGGAGATTAACATGGGAAATCAGTTTTTTGCAATTTCCTGCTCGCCTAATTATTTTAAATAAAAACGCGTCAAATAAAAGTTTTAGGGCATAAAATTCTGCATCTAAATCTATAAACAGTATTACCTTTACATGCTTTGTAACGACAGAAATTAAATATGAAAATGTCGAAAATTACGTTGAAAATATCTACAGCCATGGAATTGAACAAAAAATAAATAAATGCTTGACGTTTTATCAAATTGTCAGAAACGTCAAATAAGTTAACTTACGTTGTGACAGATAAAACGTCAAGCATTTATTTAATTTTTGTTCAATTCCATGGCTGTCGATATTTTCAAGGTAATTTTCGAGATTTTCATAATTAATTTCTGTTGTTACAAAGCGTGTAAAGGTAATTTTCTTTTTTGATTTAGATGCAGAATTTTATGCCCTAAAACTTTTATATGACGCGTTTTTGCTTAAAATAATTAGGCGAGCAGGAAATTGCAAAAAACTGATTTCCCATGTTAATCTCCTATGTACACCTTTAAGACAGACACACGGTATATATATATATATATATATATATATATATATATATATATATATATATATATATATATATATATATATATATATACAGGGTGTTATATTTTAATGGACCCAGCAAATATCTCGCTTATTTATTAAGTTGGCAATTTTTTTCATATAAAATGATTTATACAGCAACATGTAAGCTACTTGATGACGGATGTACATTCCTGATACCACTTTCGGTTTATGAGTAATTAATATCTACTTTGAAATTTCAAATGGAACATACTATATTTTTTTATAAATTTGAAAAGTACATCAAATTTTCTTTACAATCATGTAAAATAATCCATATGTTACATTATTAAAAATTAAAATGGCGGGCACTTTTTTATACACCTAATTGGAAAGAGAATAGTGAGTGGGTTGTGTTCCTTATTTTTATTTTCTGTATTATTATGACAAAAAAATATTATTTCGTTTAATAATAATAGTTACAATTGTTTTAGTTAATTGTTTTATTTCAAGCCACAGTCATGGCTCACTATTCTAAAGCAAATTTGATGTACTTTTCAAATTTGTAAAAAAATATGGTATGTTTCGTTTGAAATTTCAAAATAGATATTAATTACTCATAAACCAGAAGTGGTATCAGGAATGTACATCCGTCATCAAGTAGCTTACATGTTGCTGTATAAAACATGTTATATGAAAGAAATTACCAACTTAATAAATAAGCGAGATATTTGTTGGGTCCATTAAAATATAACACCCTGTGTATATATATATATATATATATATATATATATATATATATATATATATATATATATATATATATATATACATGGTGTTAACAACGACACCAGATTTCACGAGTCTGAAGGACGAGTGAAATGTGCTGCTTCGGTTTCACGAGCAATATCTTCGATTATTAATCATATCACGAACTTACATTTAATGAAAGAATATAATGAATTTTTGTAACACATTGTGTGTGCTGCTAACCTAACTTTTAATATATTGTATTACAACATGGTTAATTTGACAATTGCCTTATTATTTTCATCGTTGTTGATAGCAACCCAACGATTATTGCACATTTTTATACTCAAAATTAACTGTCAATGGGGCCTATTCTGTAACTCAATGGTTAATTTTTAACCATTGGTTAAATGTTTTAACCAATCAAATATGTTGACATATAACAAAAAGAAAGATTTTTAGTTGTCAAATTAGTATCAATTGGATAAAAATTTTAACCAGTGGTTAAAAATTAACCACCGAGTTACAGAATAAGGGCCAATGTCAAATAAAGAAAACAAATCTCTTAGTAATGAATATAAATAAGGTGATAATTTCTTTTTTTTTCTAATTTTATTAAAACTTTCTGATCCGTAATTCGTGTAGAATTTTAAAAAAATGGATCTCGTGGCCGCGTGCCTGAGTGTCAGGTCTTGAATCTGGGGAACCGGGTTCGATCCCGATCGACACCATATATTTCATATTTTAAATGGCACAAAATTGACCCCTGTGGTGCACTCTCCACGCCAGCAATAAGTGCCCGTGAGGTGATGCCTGATAAGCGCCCACACGGTGCAAATATTTCATCATTACCGATATCTGTGTACAAGCAGATTGGCACACCCAGCAATGGGTAATAAGCCGTGATGATATATTTATTTATTTATTAAAAAATTGTAGTCAGACATAAAATATTGTATACACCACAGCCATAAACATTTTCGTAATATCCTTGGTATATAAAATACAAATATAAAGTTCTATGTTGCGATGTCGCCGTCATCACCCTGTATATATTTTAAAGGGTCAAAATTGAAATTTAATACTTACGCTATGGCATCTATCATATCTAGACCCATTTCGACCGTACAGTGCGCATGGTCAGACCTAGGTTCCGGTAACCCAGAAACACAGTAGTAACAATCACCTAAAATTTTTATCCTTAAACAGTGGTTGTCCTGAAATCAAAAAAATAACAAAAATTAGTCCACATATGTAAATTGATCCAAGGAATCGATTTTTCATAAAATTAAAATCGCAACTTCAACCCTTAAATGAGTAGATATTCACCACCCAAAATAGGGTGGCGATAATAAATTTTCGACTTCACTATTAGATTCTTCGTATTTTGTTATATAAGCATACCAATTTTCAAATTTTTTTATTGAAGGGTTTTTGAATAAACATACTTTAAATTTTACCGTAAATCTTACTAATCAAAAGGTTAACGACCTTTAAAATTTGTTTTTAAAATTAGTAGATTATCTGTTGAAATATTTTAACAAAAATTAGCACACATATGTATTTTGACCCAAGGAATCAATTTTTTGTAAAACCAAAATTGTATCTTCAACCCTTAAATGGGTAGCTAGTCACGACCCAAAACTGGGTGCATACATTACATATTTGACTTCACCATCAGATTCTCCGTATATTCTTATATAAGCATACAAATTTTTATAATTTTTTTTGAAGCAATTCTTAATAAACACACTTTGAATCCATTGCAAATTTGTAAAAATTTTGTGGGCAAACGACGCGACGATCGCCCACTAAATTTCAGCGAATTTACGGCAAATACAAGTTCAGATATTTGGTGAATCCTTTGGAAAAAAATTACAGAAATTAGTGTACATATGTATTTTAACCTGAAGAATCGATTTTTGAGAATATTAAAACCGTATATCCCGCTAATTAATGGGTGATTATTTGTTACCCAAAAAAGGGTAGAGGTAGAAATTTGTCGATATCGCCATTGGATTCTACGTACTTTCTTATATATGCGTCCCAATAATATTCAATTTAAATCGTTCATTTACAATAAACAATTACAGAAATTTAAAAACATATACAAAGTTTAAATTTTTAAGGCAGATGGCAGCACACGATCGAAAAATCAATAAAATTGATCATAGGCAGTCGATTAAATTAAGATTTCTGGTATTTTAAAAAATAATTAAAAATGTATCTAGAGGAATATTTTGACAAAAATTGGTATACATATGTATTCTGACCTGAGGAACCGATTTTTGATAAATTAATAGCATATTTTGTACCCATAATTGGGTTCATGTTTGCTACCCAAAAATGGGTAAAGCTACAATTTTTTAAATTACACCATTCGATTCCAAGTACTTTCCTATATATATATATATATATATATATATATATATATATATATATATATATATATATATATATATATATATATATATATATATATATATATATATATATATATGTATATATATATTTCCAAATTTTCAAAAAAAATACTTTATTGGTCTCGTGTGCACAAATAAAATAATAAAACCATATGTATTTGATTTTAAAATGAACACTTACATTAGCTAGTTGGTCGAAACGTCCAAATAATTCGTTCAAAAGTCTAACCAATTCTTGGGCAGTACATTGTGAAGCCAAAACGGTAAATCCCACAATATCAGCGAAAAGAATACTGAAAAAAAAAAGAAAAATATATTAATTATTTCAAAATATTTATTGTATGTAAAATAAATGTTGTGGTGCATTCTTCACCATAGCGTAGAGTGCCTGAAAAGTGACGCATAATAAAAATAGTATAGCGGGTGTCTAATTGTAAATTCTGCCTTATTAATTTTAAAACAAAAGTGCAAATAAAAACATCTGATGTGGCCAGCACATTACCTTCCGACAGTTTTATATATATAACTTACAAAAAATTATGAATTAATTTAATGAGAACTTACTCAAATTTAGGGTTGATTTATAAATATCCTACGGGTTAACCGGATACGGCAACTTGCTAGGATTGTTCATTAGGGTTGGTATATTGAGTATTTAATGAGATAATCCTTAGAAAATAAAGTAAACAACTTACAAAAATTATGAATTGATTTAATGTGACATACTCAAATTTAGGGTTGATTTATAAATATCCTACGGGTTAACCGGATACGGCAACTTGCTAGGATTGTTCCTTAGGGTTGGTATATTGAGTTTTTGATGTGATATTAATTAGACAACAAAGTATACAACTTACAAAAAATTATGAATTGATTTAATGTGACATACTCAAATTTAGGGTTGATTTATGTATATCCTACGGGTTAGCCGGATACGGCAACATGCTACGATTGTTCCTTAGGGTTGGTATATTGAGTTTTTGATGTGATATTAATTAGACAACAAAGTATACAACTTACAAAATATTAAGAATTGATTTAATGTGACATACTCAAATTTAGGGTTGATTTATAAATATCCTACGGGTTAACCGGATACGGCAACTTGCTAGGATTGTTCCTTAGGGTTGGTATATTGAGTTTTTGATGTGATATTAATTAGACAACAAAGTATACAACTTACAAAATATTAAGAATTGATTTAATGTGACATACTCAAATTTGGGGTTGTTTTATAAATATCCTACGGGTTAGCCGGATACGGCAACTTGCTAGAATTGTTCCTTAGGGTTGGTATATTGAGTATTTAATGAGATATTCATTAGACAATAAAGTAAGCAACTTACAAAAAATTATGAATTAATTTAATGTGACATACTCAAATTTAGGGTTGATATATAAATATCCTACGGGTTAGCCGGCTACGGCAACATGCTAGGATTGTTCCTTAGGGTTGGTATATTGAGTTTTTGATGTGATATTAATTAGACAACAAAGTATACAACTTACAAAAAATTATGAATTGATTTAATGTGACATACTCAAATTTAGGGTTGATTTATGTATATCCTACGGGTTAGCCGGATACGGCAACATGCTACGATTGTTCCTTAGGGTTGGTATATTGAGTTTTTGATGTGATATTAATTAGACAACAAAGTATACAACTTACAAAAAATTATGAATTGATTTAATGTGACATACTCAAATTTAGGGTTGATTTATGTATATCCTACGGGTTAGCCGGATACGGCAACATGCTACGATTGTTCCTTAGGGTTGGTATATTGAGTTTTTGATGTGATATTAATTAGACAACAAAGTATACAACTTACAAAATATTAAGAATTGATTTAATGTGACATACTCAAATTTAGGGTTGATTTATAAATATCCTACGGGTTAACCGGATACGGCAACTTGCTAGGATTGTTCCTTAGGGTTGGTATATTGAGTTTTTGATGTGATATTAATTAGACAACAAAGTATACAACTTACAAAATATTAAGAATTGATTTAATGTGACATACTCAAATTTAGGGTTGATTTATAAATATCCTACGGGTTAACCGGATACGGCAACTTGCTAGGATTGTTCCATAGGGTTGGTATATTGAGTTTTTGATGTGATATTAATTAGACAACAAAGTATACAACTTACGAAAAATTATGAATTGATTTAATGTGACATACTCAAATTTAGGGTTGATTTATAAATATCCTACGGGTTAACCGGATACGGCAACTTGCTAGGATTGTTCCTTAGGGTTGGTATATTGAGTTTTTGATGTGATATTAATTAGACAACAAAGTATACAACTTACAAAATATTAAGAATTGATTTAATGTGACATACTCAAATTTAGGGTTGATTTATAAATATCCTACGGGTTAACCGGATACGGCAACTTGCTAGGATTGTTCCTTAGGGTTGGTATATTAAGTTTTTGATGTGATATTAATTAGACAACAAAGTATACAACTTACGAAAAATTATGAATTGATTTAATGTGACATACTCAAATTTAAGGTTGATTTATAAATATCCTACGGGTTAACCGGATACGGCAACTTGCTAGGATTGTTCCTTAGGGTTGGTATATTGAGTTTTTGATGTGATATTAATTAGACAACAAAGTATACAACTTACAAAATATTAAGAATTGATTTAATGTGACATACTCAAATTTGGGGTTGTTTTATAAATATCCTACGGGTTAACCGGATACGGCAACTTGCTAGGATTGTTCCTTAGGGTTGGTATATTGAGTTTTTGATGTGATATTAATTAGACAACAAAGTATACAACTTACAAAAAATTAAGAATTGATTTAATGTGCCATACTCAAATTTAGGGTTGATTTATAAATATCCTACGGGTTAACCGGATACGGCAACTTGCTAGGATTGTTCCTTAGGGTTGGTATATTGAGTTTTTGATGTGATATTAATTAGACAACAAAGTATACAACTTACAAAAAATTAAGAATTGATTTAATGTGCCATACTCAAATTTAGGGTTGATTTATAAATATCCTACGGGTTAACCGGATACGGCAACTTGCTAGGATTGTTCCTTAGGGTTGGTATATTGAGTTTTTGATGTGATATTAATTAGACAACAAAGTATACAACTTACGAAAAATTATGAATTGATTTAATGTGACATACTCAAATTTAGGGTTGATTTATAAATATCCTACGGGTTAACCGGATACGGCAACTTGCTAGGATTGTTCCTTAGGGTTGGTATATTGAGTTTTTGATGTGATATTAATTAGACAACAAAGTATACAACTTACAAAATATTAAGAATTGATTTAATGTGACATACCCAAATTTAGGGTTGATTTATAAATATCCTACGGGTTAACCGGATACGGCAACTTGCTAGGATTGTTCCTTAGGGTTGGTATATTGAGTTTTTGATGTGATATTAATTAGACAACAAAGTATACAACTTACAAAAAATTAAGAATTGATTTAATGTGCCATACTCAAATTTAGGGTTGATTTATAAATATCCTACGGGTTAACCGGATACGGCAACTTGCTAGGATTGTTCCATAGGGTTGGTATATTGAGTTTTTGATGTGATATTAATTAGACAACAAAGTATACAACTTACAAAATATTAAGAATTGATTTAATGTGACATACTCAAATTTAGGGTTGATTTATAAATATCCTACGGGTTAACCGGATACGGCAACTTGCTAGGATTGTTCCTTAGGGTTGGTATATTGAGTTTTTGATGTGATATTAATTAGACAACAAAGTATACAACTTACGAAAAATTATGAATTGATTTAATGTGACATACTCAAATTTAGGGTTGATTTATAAATATCCTACGGGTTAACCGGATACGGCAACTTGCTAGGATTGTACCTTAGGGTTGGTATATTGAGTTTTTGATGTGATATTAATTAGACAACAAAGTATACAACTTACGAAAAATTATGAATTGATTTAATGTGACATACTCAAATTTAGGGTTGATTTATAAATATCCTACGGGTTAACCGGATACGGCAACTTGCTAGGATTGTTCCTTAGGGTTGGTATATTGAGTTTTTGATGTGATATTAATTAGACAACAAAGTATACAACTTACAAAATATTAAGAATTGATTTAATGTGACATACTCAAATTTAGGGTTGATTTATAAATATCCTACGGGTTAACCGGATACGGCAACTTGCTAGGATTGTTCCTTAGGGTTGGTATATTGAGTTTTTGATGTGATATTAATTAGACAACAAAGTATACAACTTACAAAAAATTAAGAATTGATTTAATGTGACATACTCAAATTTAGGGTTGATTTATAAATATCCTACGGGTTAACCGGATACGGCAACTTGCTAGGATTGTTCCTTAGGGTTGGTATATTGAGTTTTTGATGTGATATTAATTAGACAACAAAGTATACAACTTACGAAAAATTATGAATTGATTTAATGTGACATACTCAAATTTAGGGTTGATTTATAAATATCCTACGGGTTAACCGGATACGGCAACTTGCTAGGATTGTTCCTTAGGGTTGGTATATTGAGTTTTTGATGTGATATTAATTAGACAACAAAGTATACAACTTACAAAATATTAAGAATTGATTTAATGTGACATACTCAAATTTAGGGTTGATTTATAAATATACTACGGGTTAACCGGATACGGCAACTTGCTAGGATTGTTCCTTAGGGTTGGTATATTGAGTTTTTGTTGTGATATTAATTAGACAACAAAGTATACAACTTACAAAATATTAAGAATTGATTTAATGTGACATACTCAAATTTAGGGTTGATTTATAAATATCCTACGGGTTAACCGGATACGGCAACTTGCTAGAATTGTTCCTTAGGGTTGGTATATTGAGTTTTTGATGTGATATTAATTAGACAACAAAGTATACAACTTACAAAATATTAAGAATTGATTTAATGTGACATACTCAAATTTGGGGTTGTTTTATAAATATCCTACGGATTAGCCGGATACGGCAACTTGCTAGAATTGTTCCTTAGGGTTGGTATATTGAGTTTTTGATGTGGTATTAATTAGACAACAAAGTATACAACTTACAAAAAATTATGAATTGATTTAATGTGACATACTCAAATTTAGGGTTGATTTATGTATATCCTACGGGTTAGCCGGATACGGCAACATGCTAGGATTGTTCCTTAGGGTTGGTATATTGAGTTTTTGATGTGATATTAATTAGACAACAAAGTATACAACTTACAAAATATTAAGAATTGATTTGATGTGACATACTCAAATTTAGGGTTGATTTATGTATATCCTACAGGTTAGCCGGATACGGCAACATGCTAGGATTGTTCCTTAGAGTTGGTATATTGAGATTTTGATGTGATATTAATTAGACAATAAAGTATACAACTTACAAAATATTAAGAATTGATTTAATGTGACATACTCAAATTTAGGGTTGATTTATAAATATCCTACGGGTTAACCGGATACGGCAACTTGCTAGGATTGTTCCTTAGGGTTGGTATATTGAGTTTTTGATGTGATATTAATTAGACAACAAAGTATACAACTTACAAAAAATTATGAATTGATTTAATGTGACATACTCAAATTTAGGGTTGATTTATAAATATCCTACGGGTTAACCGGATACGGCAACTTGCTAGGATTGTTCCTTAGGGTTGGTATATTGAGTTTTTGATGTGATATTAATTAGACAACAAAGTATACAACTTACAAAATATTAAGAATTGATTTAATGTGACATACTCAAATTTAGGGTTGATTTATAAATATCCTACGGGTTAACCGGATACGGCAACTTGCTAGGATTTTTCCTTAGGGTTGGTATATTGAGTTTTTGATGTGATATTAATTAGACAACAAAGTATACAACTTACGAAAAATTATGAATTGATTTAATGTGACATACTCAAATTTAGGGTTGATTTATAAATATCCTACGGGTTAACCGGATACGGCAACTTGCTAAGATTGTTCCTTAGGGTTGGTATATTGAGTTTTTGATGTGATATTAATTAGACAACAAAGTATACAACTTAAAAAATATTAAGAATTGATTTAATGTGACATACTCAAATTTAGGGTTGATTTATAAATATCCTACGGGTTAACCGGGTACGGCAACTTGCTAGGATTGTTCCATAGGGTTGGTATATTGAGTTTTTGATGTGATATTAATTAGACAACAAAGTATACAACTTACAAAATATTAAGAATTGATTTAATGTGACATACTCAAATTTAGGGTTGATTTATAAATATCCTACGGGTTAACCGGATACGGCAACTTGCTAGGATTGTTCCTTAGGGTTGGTATATTGAGTTTTTGATGTGATATTAATTAGACAACAAAGTATACAACTTACAAAATACTAAGAATTGATTTAATGTGACATACTCAAATTTAGGGTTGATTTATAAATATCCTACGGGTTAACCGGATACGGCAACTTGCTAGGATTGTTCCTTAGGGTTGGTATATTGAGTTTTTGATGTGATATTAATTAGACAACAAAGTATACAACTTACAAAATATTAAGAATTGATTCAATGTGACATACTCAAATTTAGGGTTGATTTATAAATATCCTACGGGTTAACCGGATACGGCAACTTGCTAGGATTGTTCCTTAGGGTTGGTATATTGAGTTTTTGATGTGATATTAATTAGACAACAAAGTATACAACTTACAAAATATTAAGAATTGATTTAATGTGACATACTCAAATTTAGGGTTGATTTATAAATATCCTACGGGTTAACCGGATACGGCAACTTGCTAGGATTGTTCCTTAGGGTTGGTATATTGAGTTTTTGATGTGATATTAATTAGACAACAAAGTATACAACTTACAAAATATTAAGAATTGATTTAATGTGACATACTCAAATTTAGGGTTGATTTATAAATATCCTACGGGTTAACTGGATACGGCAACTTGCTAGGATTGTTCCTTAGGGTTGGTATATTGAGTTTTTGATGTGATATTAATTAGACAACAAAGTATACACCTTACAAAATATTAAGAATTGATTTAATGTGACATACTCAAATTTAGGGTTGATTTATAAATATCCTACGGGTTAACCGGATACGGCAACTTGCTAGGATTGTTCCTTTGGGTTGGTATACTTAGTTTTTGATGTGATATTAATTAGACAACAAAGTATACAACTTACAAAATATTAAGAATTGATTTAATGTGACATACTCAAATTTAGGGTTGATTTATAAATATCCTACGGGTTAACCGGATACGGCAACTTACTAGGATTGTTCCTTAGGGTTGGTATATTGAGTTTTTGATGTGATATTAATTAGACAACAAAGTATACAACTTACAAAATATTAAGAATTGATTTAATGTGACATACTCAAATTTAGGGTTGATTTATAAATATCCTACGGGTTAACCGGATAGGGCAACTTGCTAGGATTGTTCCTTAGGGTTGGTATATTGAGTTTTTAATGTGATATTAATTAGACAACAAAGTATACAACTTACGAAAAATTATGAATTGATTTAATGTGACATACTCAAATTTAGGGTTGATTTATAAATATCCTACGGGTTAACCGGATACGGCAACTTGCTAGGATTGTTCCTTAGGGTTGGTATATTGAGTTTTTGATGTGAAATTAATTAGACAACAAAGTATACAACTTACAAAATATTAAGAATTGATTTAATGTGACATACTCAAATTTAGGGTTGATTTATAAATATCCTACGGGTTAACCGGATACGGCAACTTGCTAGGATTGTTCCTTAGGGTTGGTTTATTGAGTTTTTGATGTGATATTAATTAGACAACAAAGTATACAACTTACAAAATATTAAGAATTGATTTAATGTGACATACTCAAATTTAGGGTTGATTTATAAATATCCTACGGGTTAACCGGATACGGCAACTTGCTAGGATTGTTCCTTAGGGTTGGTATATTGAGTTTTTGATGTGATATTAATTAGACAACAAAGTATACAACTTACAAAATATTAAGAATTGATTTAATGTGACATACTCAAATTTAGGGTTGATTTATAAATATCCTACGGGTTAACCGGATACGGCAACTTGCTAGGATTGTTCCTTAGGGTTGGTATATTGAGTTATTGATGTGATATTAATTAGACAACAAAGTATACAACTTACAAAATATTAAGAATTGATTTAATGTGACATACTCAAATTTAGGGTTGATTTATAAATATCCTACGGGTTAACCGGATACGGCAACTTGCTAGGATTGTTCCTTAGGGTTGGTATATTGAGTTTTTGATGTGATATTAATTAGACAACAAAGTATACAACTTACAAAATATTAAGAATTGATTTAATGTGACATACTCAAATTTAGGGTTGATTTATAAATATCCTACGGGTTAACCGGATACGGCAACTTGCTAGGATTGTTCCTTAGGGTTGGTTTATTGAGTTTTTGATGTGATATTAATTAGACAACAAAGTATACAACTTACAAAATATTAAGAATTGATTTAATGTGACATACTCAAATTTAGGGTTGATTTATAAATATCCTACGGGTTAACCGGATACGGCAACTTGCTAGGATTGTTCCTTAGGGTTGGTATATTGAGTTTTTGATGTGATATTAATTAGACAACAAAGTATACAACTTACAAAATATTAAGAATTGATTTAATGTGACATACTCAAATTTAGGGTTGATTTATAAATATCCTACGGGTCAACCGGATACGGCAACTTGCTAGGATTGTTCCTTAGGGTTGGTATATTGAGTTATTGATGTGATATTAATTAGACAACAAAGTATACAACTTACAAAATATTAAGAATTGATTTAATGTGACATACTCAAATTTAGGGTTGATTTATAAATATCCTACGGGTTAACCGGATACGGCAACTTGCTAGGATTGTTCCTTAGGGTTGGTATATTGAGTTTTTGATGTGATATTAATTAGACAACAAAGTATACAACTTACAAAATATTAAGAATTGATTTAATGTGACATACTCAAATTTAGGGTTGATTTATAAATATCCTAAGGGTTAACCGGATACGGCAACTTGCTAGGATTGTTCCTTAGGGTTGGTATATTGAGTTTTTGATGTGATATTAATTAGACAACAAAGTATACAACTTACAAAATATTAAGAATTGATTTAATGTGACATACTCAAATTTAGGGTTGATTTATAAATATCCTACGGGTTAACCGGATACGGCAACTTGCTAGGATTGTTCCTTAGGGTTGGTATATTGAGTTTTTGATGTGATATTAATTAGACAACAAAGTATACAACTTACAAAATATTAAGAATTGATTTAATGTGACATACTCAAATTTAGGGTTGATTTATAAATATCCTACGGGTTGGCCGAATACGGCAACTTGCTAAAATTGTTCCTTAGGGTTGGTACATTTAGTTTTTGATGTGATATTAATTAGACAACAAAGTATACAACTTACAAAATATTAAGAATTGATTTAATGTGACATACTCAAATTTAGTGTTGATTTATAAATATCCTAGGGGTTAACCGGATACGGCAACTTGCTAGGATTGTTCCTTAGGGTTGGTATATTGAGTTTTTGATGTGATATTATTTAGACAACAAAGTATACAACTTACAAAATATTAAGAATTGATTTAATGTGACATACTCAAATTTAGGGTTGATTTATAAATATCCTACGGGTTAACCGGATACGGCAACTTGCTAGGATTGTTCCTTACGGTTGGTATATTGAGTTTTTGATGTGATATTAATTAGACAACAAAGTATACAACTTACGAAAAATTATGAATTGATTTAATGTGACATACTCAAATTTAGGGTTGATTTATAAATATCCTACGGGTTAACCGGATACGGCAACTTGCTAGGATTGTTCCTTAGGGTTGGTATATTAAATTTTTGATGTGATATTAATTAGACAACAAAGTATACAACTTACAAAATATTAAGAATTGATTTAATGTGACATACTCAAATATAGGGTTGATTTATAAATATCCTACGGGTTAACCGGATACGGCAACTTGCTAGGATTGTTCCTTAGGGTTGGTATATTGAGTTTTTGATGTGATATTAATTAGACAACAAAGTATACAACTTACAAAAAATTATGAATTGATTTAATGTGACATACTCAAATTTAGGGTTGATTTATAAATATCCTACGGGTTAACCGGATACGGCAACTTGCTAGGATTGTTCCTTAGGGTTGGTATATTGAGTTTTTGATGTGATATTAATTAGACAACAAAGTATACAACTTACAAAATATTAAGAATTGATTTAATGTGACATACTCAAATTTAGGGTTGATTTATAAATATCCTAAGGGTTAACCGGATACGGCAACTTGCTAGGATTGTTCCTTAGGGTTGGTATATTGAGTTTTTGATGTGATATTAATTAGACAACAAAGTATACAACTTACAAAATATTAAGAATTGATTTAATGTGACATACTCAAATTTAGGGTTGATTTATAAATATCCTACGGGTTAACCGGATACGGCAACTTGCTAGGATTGTTCCATAGGGTTGGTATATTGAGTTTTTGATGTGATATTAATTAGACAACAAAGTATACAACTTACAAAATATTAAGAATTGATTTAATGTGACATACTCAAATTTAGGGTTGATTTATAAATATCTTACGGGTTGGCCGGATACGGCAACTTGCTAAAATTGTTCCTTAGGGTTGGTACATTGAGTTTTTGATGTGATATTAGTTAGACAACAAAGTATACAACTTACAAAATATTAAGAATTGATTTAATGTGACATACTCAAATTTAGGGTTGATTTATAAATATCCTACGGGTTAACCGGATACGGCAACTTGCTAGGATTGTTCCTTAGGGTTGGTATATTGAGTTTTTGATGTGATATTAATTAGACAACAAAGTATACAACTTACAAAATATTAAGAATTGATTTAATGTGACATACTCAAATTTAGGGTTGATTTATAAATATCCTACGGGTTAACCGGATACGGCAACTTGCTAGGATTGTTCCTTAGGGTTGGTATATTGAGTTTTTGATGTGATATTAATTAGACAACAAAGTATACAACTTACGAAAAATTATGAATTGATTTAATGTGACATACTCAAATTTAGGGTTGATTTATAAATATCTTACGGGTTAACCGGATACGGCAACTTGCTAGGATTGTTCCTTAGGGTTGGTATATTAAATTTTTGATGTGATATTAATTAGACAACAAAGTATACAACTTACAAAATATTAAGAATTGATTTAATGTGACATACTCAAATATAGGGTTGATTTATAAATATCCTACGGGTTAACCGGATACGGCAACTTGCTAGGATTGTTCCTTAGGGTTGGTATATTGAGTTTTTGTTGTGATATTAATTAGACAACAAAGTATACAACTTACAAAAAATTATGAATTGATTTAATGTGACATACTCAAATTTAGGGTTGATTTATAAATATCCTACGGGTTAACCGGATACGGGAACTTGCTAGGATTGTTCCTTAGGGTTGGTATATTGAGTTTTTGATGTGATATTAATTAGACAACAAAGTATACAACTTACAAAATATTAAGAATTGATTTAATGTGACATACTCAAATTTAGGGTTGATTTATAAATATCCTACGGGTTAACCGGATACGGCAACTTGCTAGGATTGTTCCTTAGGGTTGGTATATTGAGTTTTTGATGTGATATTAATTAGACAACAAAGTATACAACTTACAAAATATTAAGAATTGATTTAATGTGACATACTCAAATTTAGGGTTGATTTATAAATATCCTACGGGTTAACCGGATACGGCAACTTGCTAGAATTGTTCCTTAGGGTTGGTATATTGAGTTTTTGATGTGATATTAATTAGACAACAAAGTATACAACTTACAAAATATTAAGAATTGATTTAATGTGACATACTCAAATTTGGGGTTGTTTTATAAATATCCTACGGATTAGCCGGATACGGCAACTTGCTAGAATTGTTCCTTAGGGTTGGTATATTGAGTTTTTGATGTGGTATTAATTAGACAACAAAGTATACAACTTACAAAAAATTATGAATTGATTTAATGTGACATACTCAAATTTAGGGTTGATTTATGTATATCCTACGGGTTAGCCGGATACGGCAACATGCTAGGATTGTTCCTTAGGGTTAGTATATTGAGTTTTTGATGTGATATTAATTAGACAACAAAGTATACAACTTACAAAATATTAAGAATTGATTTGATGTGACATACTCAAATTTAGGGTTGATTTATGTATATCCTACAGGTTAGCCGGATACGGCAACATGCTAGGATTGTTCCTTAGAGTTGGTATATTGAGATTTTGATGTGATATTAATTAGACAATAAAGTATACAACTTACAAAATATTAAGAATTGATTTAATGTGACATACTCAAATTTAGGGTTGATTTATAAATATCCTACGGGTTAACCGGATACGGCAACTTGCTAGGATTGTTCCTTAGGGTTGGTATATTGAGTTTTTGATGTGATATTAATTAGACAACAAAGTATACAACTTACAAAAAATTATGAATTGATTTAATGTGACATACTTAAATTTAGGGTTGATTTATAAATATCCTACGGGTTAACCGGATACGGCAACTTGCTAGGATTGTTCCTTAGGGTTGGTATATTGAGTTTTTGATGTGATATTAATTAGACAACAAAGTATACAACTTACAAAATATTAAGAATTGATTTAATGTGACATACTCAAATTTAGGGTTGATTTATAAATATCCTACGGGTTAACCGGATACGGCAACTTGCTAGGATTTTTCCTTAGGGTTGGTATATTGAGTTTTTGATGTGATATTAATTAGACAACAAAGTATACAACTTACGAAAAATTATGAATTGATTTAATGTGACATACTCAAATTTAGGGTTGATTTATAAATATCCTACGGGTTAACCGGATACGGCAACTTGCTAGGATTGTTCCTTAGGGTTGGTATATTGAGTTTTTGATGTGATATTAATTAGACAACAAAGTATACAACTTACAAAATATTAAGAATTGATTTAATGTGACATACTCAAATTTAGGGTTGATTTATAAATATCCTACGGGTTAACCGGGTACGGCAACTTGCTAGGATTGTTCCATAGGGTTGGTATATTGAGTTTTTGATGTGATATTAATTAGACAACAAAGTATACAACTTACAAAATATTAAGAATTGATTTAATGTGACATACTCAAATTTAGGGTTGATTTATAAATATCCTACGGGTTAACCGGATACGGCAACTTGCTAGGATTGTTCCTTAGGGTTGGTATATTGAGTTTTTGATGTGATATTAATTAGACAACAAAGTATACAACTTACAAAATACTAAGAATTGATTTAATGTGACATACTCAAATTTAGGGTTGATTTATAAATATCCTACGGGTTAACCGGATACGGCAACTTGCTAGGATTGTTCCTTAGGGTTGGTATATTGAGTTTTTGATGTGATATTAATTAGACAACAAAGTATACAACTTACAAAATATTAAGAATTGATTCAATGTGACATACTCAAATTTAGGGTTGATTTATAAATATCCTACGGGTTAACCGGATACGGCAACTTGCTAGGATTGTTCCTTAGGGTTGGTATATTGAGTTTTTGATGTGATATTAATTAGACAACAAAGTATACAACTTACAAAATATTAAGAATTGATTTAATGTGACATACTCAAATTTAGGGTTGATTTATAAATATCCTACGGGTTAACCGGATACGGCAACTTGCTAGGATTGTTCCTTAGGGTTGGTATATTGAGTTTTTGATGTGATATTAATTAGACAACAAAGTATACAACTTACAAAATATTAAGAATTGATTTAATGTGACATACTCAAATTTAGGGTTGATTTATAAATATCCTACGGGTTAACTGGATACGGCAACTTGCTAGGATTGTTCCTTAGGGTTGGTATATTGAGTTTTTGATGTGATATTAATTAGACAACAAAGTATACACCTTACAAAATATTAAGAATTGATTTAATGTGACATACTCAAATTTAGGGTTGATTTATAAATATCCTACGGGTTAACCGGATACGGCAACTTGCTAGGATTGTTCCTTTGGGTTGGTATACTTAGTTTTTGATGTGATATTAATTAGACAACAAAGTATACAACTTACAAAATATTAAGAATTGATTTAATGTGACATACTCAAATTTAGGGTTGATTTATAAATATCCTACGGGTTAACCGGATACGGCAACTTACTAGGATTGTTCCTTAGGGTTGGTATATTGAGTTTTTGATGTGATATTAATTAGACAACAAAGTATACAACTTACAAAATATTAAGAATTGATTTAATGTGACATACTCAAATTTAGGGTTGATTTATAAATATCCTACGGGTTAACCGGATAGGGCAACTTGCTAGGATTGTTCCTTAGGGTTGGTATATTGAGTTTTTAATGTGATATTAATTAGACAACAAAGTATACAACTTACGAAAAATTATGAATTGATTTAATGTGACATACTCAAATTTAGGGTTGATTTATAAATATCCTACGGGTTAACCGGATACGGCAACTTGCTAGGATTGTTCCTTAGGGTTGGTATATTGAGTTTTTGATGTGAAATTAATTAGACAACAAAGTATACAACTTACAAAATATTAAGAATTGATTTAATGTGACATACTCAAATTTAGGGTTGATTTATAAATATCCTACGGGTTAACCGGATACGGCAACTTGCTAGGATTGTTCCTTAGGGTTGGTTTATTGAGTTTTTGATGTGATATTAATTAGACAACAAAGTATACAACTTACAAAATATTAAGAATTGATTTAATGTGACATACTCAAATTTAGGGTTGATTTATAAATATCCTACGGGTTAACCGGATACGGCAACTTGCTAGGATTGTTCCTTAGGGTTGGTATATTGAGTTATTGATGTGATATTAATTAGACAACAAAGTATACAACTTACAAAATATTAAGAATTGATTTAATGTGACATACTCAAATTTAGGGTTGATTTATAAATATCCTACGGGTTAACCGGATACGGCAACTTGCTAGGATTGTTCCTTAGGGTTGGTATATTGAGTTTTTGATGTGATATTAATTAGACAACAAAGTATACAACTTACAAAATATTAAGAATTGATTTAATGTGACATACTCAAATTTAGGGTTGATTTATAAATATCCTACGGGTTAACCGGATACGGCAACTTGCTAGGATTGTTCCTTAGGGTTGGTTTATTGAGTTTTTGATGTGATATTAATTAGACAACAAAGTATACAACTTACAAAATATTAAGAATTGATTTAATGTGACATACTCAAATTTAGGGTTGATTTATAAATATCCTACGGGTTAACCGGATACGGCAACTTGCTAGGATTGTTCCTTAGGGTTGGTATATTGAGTTTTTGATGTGATATTAATTAGACAACAAAGTATACAACTTACAAAATATTAAGAATTGATTTAATGTGACATACTCAAATTTAGGGTTGATTTATAAATATCCTACGGGTCAACCGGATACGGCAACTTGCTAGGATTGTTCCTTAGGGTTGGTATATTGAGTTATTGATGTGATATTAATTAGACAACAAAGTATACAACTTACAAAATATTAAGAATTGATTTAATGTGACATACTCAAATTTAGGGTTGATTTATAAATATCCTACGGGTTAACCGGATACGGCAACTTGCTAGGATTGTTCCTTAGGGTTGGTATATTGAGTTTTTGATGTGATATTAATTAGACAACAAAGTATACAACTTACAAAATATTAAGAATTGATTTAATGTGACATACTCAAATTTAGGGTTGATTTATAAATATCCTAAGGGTTAACCGGATACGGCAACTTGCTAGGATTGTTCCTTAGGGTTGGTATATTGAGTTTTTGATGTGATATTAATTAGACAACAAAGTATACAACTTACAAAATATTAAGAATTGATTTAATGTGACATACTCAAATTTAGGGTTGATTTATAAATATCCTACGGGTTAACCGGATACGGCAACTTGCTAGGATTGTTCCTTAGGGTTGGTATATTGAGTTTTTGATGTGATATTAATTAGACAACAAAGTATACAACTTACAAAATATTAAGAATTGATTTAATGTGACATACTCAAATTTAGGGTTGATTTATAAATATCCTACGGGTTGGCCGGATACGGCAACTTGCTAAAATTGTTCCTTAGGGTTGGTACATTGAGTTTTTGATGTGATATTAATTAGACAACAAAGTATACAACTTACAAAATATTAAGAATTGATTTAATGTGACATACTCAAATTTAGTGTTGATTTATAAATATCCTAGGGGTTAACCGGATACGGCAACTTGCTAGGATTGTTCCTTAGGGTTGGTATATTGAGTTTTTGATGTGATATTAATTAGACAACAAAGTATACAACTTACAAAATATTAAGAATTGATTTAATGTGACATACTCAAATTTAGGGTTGATTTATAAATATCCTACGGGTTAACCGGATACGGCAACTTGCTAGGATTGTTCCTTAGGGTTGGTATATTGAGTTTTTGATGTGATATTAATTAGACAACAAAGTATACAACTTACGAAAAATTATGAATTGATTTAATGTGACATACTCAAATTTAGGGTTGATTTATAAATATCCTACGGGTTAACCGGATACGGCAACTTGCTAGGATTGTTCCTTAGGGTTGGTATATTAAATTTTTGATGTGATATTAATTAGACAACAAAGTATACAACTTACAAAATATTAAGAATTGATTTAATGTGACATACTCAAATATAGGGTTGATTTATAAATATCCTACGGGTTAACCGGATACGGCAACTTGCTAGGATTGTTCCTTAGGGTTGGTATATTGAGTTTTTGTTGTGATATTAATTAGACAACAAAGTATACAACTTACAAAAAATTATGAATTGATTTAATGTGACATACTCAAATTTAGGGTTGATTTATAAATATCCTACGGGTTAACCGGATACGGCAACTTGCTAGGATTGTTCCTTAGGGTTGGTATATTGAGTTTTTGATGTGATATTAATTAGACAACAAAGTATACAACTTACAAAATATTAAGAATTGATTTAATGTGACATACTCAAATTTAGGGTTGATTTATAAATATCCTAAGGGTTAACCGGATACGGCAACTTGCTAGGATTGTTCCTTAGGGTTGGTATATTATGTTTTTGATGTGATATTAATTAGACAACAAAGTATACAACTTACAAAATATTAAGAATTGATTTAATGTGACATACTCAAATTTAGGGTTGATTTATAAATATCCTACGGGTTAACCGGATACGGCAACTTGCTAGGATTGTTCCATAGGGTTGGTATATTGAGTTTTTGATGTGATATTAATTAGACAACAAAGTATACAACTTACAAAATATTAAGAATTGATTTAATGTGACATACTCAAATTTAGGGTTGATTTATAAATATCTTACGGGTTGGCCGGATACGGCAACTTGCTAAAATTGTTCCTTAGGGTTGGTACATTGAGTTTTTGATGTGATATTAGTTAGACAACAAAGTATACAACTTACAAAATATTAAGAATTGATTTAATGTGACATACTCAAATTTAGGGTTGATTTATAAATATCCTACGGGTTAACCGGATACGGCAACTTGCTAGGATTGTTCCTTAGGGTTGGTATATTGAGTTTTTGATGTGATATTAATTAGACAACAAAGTATACAACTTACAAAATATTAAGAATTGATTTAATGTGACATACTCAAATTTAGGGTTGATTTATAAATATCCTACGGGTTAACCGGATACGGCAACTTGCTAGGATTGTTCCTTAGGGTTGGTATATTGAGTTTTTGATGTGATATTAATTAGACAACAAAGTATACAACTTACGAAAAATTATGAATTGATTTAATGTGACATACTCAAATTTAGGGTTGATTTATAAATATCTTACGGGTTAACCGGATACGGCAACTTGCTAGGATTGTTCCTTAGGGTTGGTATATTAAATTTTTGATGTGATATTAATTAGACAACAAAGTATACAACTTACAAAATATTAAGAATTGATTTAATGTGACATACTCAAATATAGGGTTGATTTATAAATATCCTACGGGTTAACCGGATACGGCAACTTGCTAGGATTGTTCCTTAGGGTTGGTATATTGAGTTTTTGTTGTGATATTAATTAGACAACAAAGTATACAACTTACAAAAAATTATGAATTGATTTAATGTGACATACTCAAATTTAGGGTTGATTTATAAATATCCTACGGGTTAACCGGATACGGGAACTTGCTAGGATTGTTCCTTAGGGTTGGTATATTGAGTTTTTGATGTGATATTAATTAGACAACAAAGTATACAACTTACAAAATATTAAGAATTGATTTAATGTGACATACTCAAATTTAGGGTTGATTTATAAATATCCTACGGGTTAACCGGATACGGCAACTTGCTAGGATTGTTCCTTAGGGTTGGTATATTGAGTTTTTGATGTGATATTAATTAGACAACAAAGTATACAACTTACAAAATATTAAGAATTGATTTAATGTGACATACTCAAATTTAGGGTTGATTTATAAATATCCTACGGGTTAACCGGATACGGCAACTTGCTAGGATTGTTCCTTAGGGTTGGTATATTGAGTTTTTGATGTGATATTAATTAGACAACAAAGTATACAACTTACAAAATATTAAGAATTGATTTAATGTGACATACTCAAATTTAGGGTTGATTTATAAATATCCTACGGGTTAACCGGATACGGCAACTTGCTAGGATTGTTCCTTAGGTTTGGTATATTGAGTTTTTGATGTGATATTAATTAGACAACAAAGTATACAACTTACAAAATATTAAGAATTGATTTAATGTGACATACTCAAATATAGGGTTGATTTATAAATATCCTACGGGTTAACCGGATACGGCAACTTGCTAGGATTGTTCCTTAGGGTTGGTATATTGAGTTTTTGTTGTGATATTAATTAGACAACAAAGTATACAACTTACAAAAAATTATGAATTGATTTAATGTGACATACTCAAATTTAGGGTTGATTTATAAATATCCTACGGGTTAACCGGATACGGCAACTTGCTAGGATTGTTCCTTAGGGTTGGTATATTGAGTTTTTGATGTGATATTAATTAGACAACAAAGTATACAACTTACAAAATATTAAGAATTGATTTAATGTGACATACTCAAATTTAGGGTTGATTTATAAATATCCTACGGGTTAATTGGATACGGCAACTTGCTAGGATTGTTCCTTAGGGTTGGTATATTGAGTTTTTGATGTGATATTAATTAGACAACAAAGTATACAACTTACAAAATATTAAGAATTGATTTAATGTGACATACTCAAATTTAGGGTTGATTTATAAATATCCTACGGGTTAACCGGATACGGCAACTTTCTAGGATTGTTCCTTAGGGTTGGTATATTGAGTTTTTGATGTGATATTAATTAGACAACAAAGTATACAACTTACAAAAAATTATGAATTGATTTAATGTGACATACCCAAATTTAGGGTTGATTTATAAATATCCTACGGGTTAACCGGATACGGCAACTTGCTAGGATTGTTCCTTAGGGTTGGTATATTGAGTTTTTGATGTGATATTAATTAGACAACAAAGTATACAACTTACAAAATATTAAGAATTGATTTAATGTGACATACTCAAATTTAGGGTTGATTTATAAATATCCTACGGGTTAACCGGATACGGCAACTTGCTAGGATTGTTCCTTAGGGTTGGTATATTGAGTTTTTGATGTGATATTAATTAGACAACAAAGTATACAACTTACAAAAAATTAAGAATTGATTTAATGTGCCATACTCAAATTTAGGGTTGATTTATAAATATCCTACGGGTTAACCGGATACGGCAACTTGCTAGGATTGTTCCTTAGGGTTGGTATATTGAGTTTTTGATGTGATATTAATTAGACAACAAAGTATACAACTTACAAAATATTAAGAATTGATTTGATGTGACATACTCAAATTTAGGGTTGATTTATGTATATCCTACAGGTTAGCCGGATACGGCAACATGCTAGGATTGTTCCTTAGAGTTGGTATATTGAGTTTTTGATGTGATATTAATTAGACAACAAAGTATACAACTTACAAAATATTAAGAATTGATTTAATGTGACATACTCAAATTTAGGGTTGATTTATAAATATCCTACGGGTTAACCGGATACGGCAACTTGCTAGGATTGTTCCTTAGGGTTGGTATATTGAGTTTTTGATGTGATATTAATTAGACAACAAAGTATACAACTTACAAAAAATTATGAATTGATTTAATGTGACATACTCAAATTTAGGGTTGATTTATAAATATCCTACGGGTTAACCGGATACGGCAACTTGCTAGGATTGTTCCTTAGGGTTGGTATATTGAGTTTTTGATGTGATATTAATTAGACAACAAAGTATACAACTTACAAAATATTAAGAATTGATTTAATGTGACATACTCAAATTTAGGGTTGATTTATAAATATCCTACGGGTTAACCGGATACGGCAACTTGCTAGGATTGTTCCTTAGGGTTGGTATATTGAGTTTTTGATGTGATATTAATTAGACAACAAAGTATACAACTTACGAAAAATTATGAATTGATTTAATGTGACATACTCAAATTTAGGGTTGATTTATAAATATCCTACGGGTTAACCGGATACGGCAACTTGCTAGGATTGTTCCTTAGGGTTGGTATATTGAGTTTTTGATGTGATATTAATTAGACAACAAAGTATACAACTTACAAAATATTAAGAATTGATTTAATGTGACATACTCAAATTTAGGGTTGATTTATAAATATCCTACGGGTTAACCGGGTACGGCAACTTGCTAGGATTGTTCCTTAGGGTTGGTATATTGAGTTTTTGATGTGATATTAATTAGACAACAAAGTATACAACTTACAAAATATTAAGAATTGATTTAATGTGACATACTCAAATTTAGGGTTGATTTATAAATATCCTACGGGTTAACCGGATACGGCAACTTGCTAGGATTGTTCCTTAGGGTTGGTATATTGAGTTTTTGATGTGATATTAATTAGACAACAAAGTATACAACTTACAAAATACTAAGAATTGATTTAATGTGACATACTCAAATTTAGGGTTGATTTATAAATATCCTACGGGTTAACCGGATACGGCAACTTGCTAGGATTGTTCCTTAGGGTTGGTATATTGAGTTTTTGATGTGATATTAATTAGACAACAAAGTATACAACTTACAAAATATTAAGAATTGATTCAATGTGACATACTCAAATTTAGGGTTGATTTATAAATATCCTACGGGTTAACCGGATACGGCAACTTGCTAGGATTGTTCCTTAGGGTTGGTATATTGAGTTTTTGATGTGATATTAATTAGACAACAAAGTATACAACTTACAAAAAATTATGAATTGATTTAATGTGACATACTCAAATTTAGGGTTGATTTATAAATATCCTACGGGTTAACCGGATACGGCAACTTGCTAGGATTGTTCCTTAGGGTTGGTATATTGAGTTTTTGATGTGATATTAATTAGACAACAAAGTATACAACTTACGAAAAATTATGAATTGATTTAATGTGACATACTCAAATTTAGGGTTGATTTATAAATATCCTACGGGTTAACCGGATACGGCAACTTGCTAGGATTGTTCCTTAGGGTTGGTATATTGAGTTTTTGATGTGATATTAATTAGACAACAAAGTATAAAACTTACGAAAAATTATGAATTGATTTAATGTGACATACTCAGATTTAGGGTTGATTTATAAATATCCTACGGGTTAACCGGATACGGCAACTTGCTAGGATTGTTCCTTAGGGTTGGTATATTGAGTTTTTGATGTGATATTAATTAGACAACAAAGTATACAACTTACAAAATATTAAGAATTGATTTAATGTGACATACTCAAATTTAGGGTTGATTTATAAATATCCTACGGGTTAACCGGATACGGCAACTTGCTAGGATTGTTCCTTAGGGTTGGTATATTGAGTTTTTGATGTGAATTTAATTAGACAACAAAGTATACAACTTACAAAAAATTAAGAATTGATTTAATGTGACATACTCAAATTTAGGGTTGATTTATAAATATCCTACGGGTTAACCGGATACGGCAACTTGCTAGGATTGTTCCTTAGGGTTGGTATATTGAGTTTTTGATGTGATATTAATTAGACAACAAAGTATACAACTTACGAAAAATTATGAATTGATTTAATGTGACATACTCAAATTTAGGGTTGATTTATAAATATCCTACGGGTTAACCGGATACGGCAACTTGCTAGGATTGTTCCTTAGGGTTGGTATATTGAGTTTTTGATGTGATATTAATTAGACAACAAAGTATACAACTTACAAAATATTAAGAATTGATTTAATGTGACATACTCAAATTTAGGGTTGATTTATAAATATACTACGGGTTAACCGGATACGGCAACTTGCTAGGATTGTTCCTTAGGGTTGGTATATTGAGTTTTTGTTGTGATATTAATTAGACAACAAAGTATACAACTTACAAAATATTAAGAATTGATTTAATGTGACATACTCAAATTTAGGGTTGATTTATAAATATCCTACGGGTTAACCGGATACGGCAACTTGCTAGAATTGTTCCTTAGGGTTGGTATATTGAGTTTTTGATGTGATATTAATTAGACAACAAAGTATACAACTTACAAAATATTAAGAATTGATTTAATGTGACATACTCAAATTTGGGGTTGTTTTATAAATATCCTACGGATTAGCCGGATACGGCAACTTGCTAGAATTGTTCCTTAGGGTTGGTATATTGAGTTTTTGATGTGATATTAATTAGACAACAAAGTATACAACTTACAAAAAATTATGAATTGATTTAATGTGACATACTCAAATTTAGGGTTGATTTATGTATATCCTACGGGTTAGCCGGATACGGCAACATGCTAGGATTGTTCCTTAGGGTTGGTATATTGAGTTTTTGATGTGATATTAATTAGACAACAAAGTATACAACTTACAAAATATTAAGAATTGATTTGATGTGACATACTCAAATTTAGGGTTGATTTATGTATATCCTACAGGTTAGCCGGATACGGCAACATGCTAGGATTGTTCCTTAGAGTTGGTATATTGAGATTTTGATGTGATATTAATTAGACAATAAAGTATACAACTTACAAAATATTAAGAATTGATTTAATGTGACATACTCAAATTTAGGGTTGATTTATAAATATCCTACGGGTTAACCGGATACGGCAACTTGCTAGGATTGTTCCTTAGGGTTGGTATATTGAGTTTTTGATGTGATATTAATTAGACAACAAAGTATACAACTTACAAAATATTAAGAATTGATTTAATGTGACATACTCAAATTTAGGGTTGATTTATAAATATCCTACGGGTTAACCGGATACGGCAACTTGCTAGGATTGTTCCTTAGGGTTGGTATATTGAGTTTTTGATGTGATATTAATTAGACAACAAAGTATACAACTTACGAAAAATTATGAATTGATTTAATGTGACATACTCAAATTTAGGGTTGATTTATAAATATCCTACGGGTTAACCGGATACGGCAACTTGCTAGGATTGTTCCTTAGGGTTGGTATATTAAATTTTTGATGTGATATTAATTAGACAACAAAGTATACAACTTACAAAATATTAAGAATTGATTTAATGTGACATACTCAAATATAGGGTTGATTTATAAATATCCTACGGGTTAACCGGATACGGCAACTTGCTAGGATTGTTCCTTAGGGTTGGTATATTGAGTTTTTGTTGTGATATTAATTAGACAACAAAGTATACAACTTACAAAAAATTATGAATTGATTTAATGTGACATACTCAAATTTAGGGTTGATTTATAAATATCCTACGGGTTAACCGGATACGGCAACTTGCTAGGATTGTTCCTTAGGGTTGGTATATTGAGTTTTTGATGTGATATTAATTAGACAACAAAGTATACAACTTACAAAATATTAAGAATTGATTTAATGTGACATACTCAAATTTAGGGTTGATTTATAAATATCCTAAGGGTTAACCGGATACGGCAACTTGCTAGGATTGTTCCTTAGGGTTGGTATATTGAGTTTTTGATGTGATATTAATTAGACAACAAAGTATACAACTTACAAAATATTAAGAATTGATTTAATGTGACATACTCAAATTTAGGGTTGATTTATAAATATCCTACGGGTTAACCGGATACGGCAACTTGCTAGGATTGTTCCTTAGGGTTGGTATATTGAGTTTTTGATGTGATATTAATTAGACAACAAAGTATACAAGTTACAAAATATTAAGAATTGATTTAATGTGACATACTCAAATTTAGGGTTGATTTATAAATATCTTACGGGTTGGCCGGATACGGCAACTTGCTAAAATTGTTCCTTAGGGTTGGTACATTGAGTTTTTGATGTGATATTAATTAGACAACAAAGTATACAACTTACAAAATATTAAGAATTGATTTAATGTGACATACTCAAATTTAGGGTTGATTTATAAATATCCTACGGGTTAACCGGATACGGCAACTTGCTAGGATTGTTCCTTAGGGTTGGTATATTGAGTTTTTGATGTGATATTAATTAGACAACAAAGTATACAACTTACAAAATATTAAGAATTGATTTAATGTGACATACTCAAATTTAGGGTTGATTTATAAATATCCTACGGGTTAACCGGATACGGCAACTTGCTAGGATTGTTCCTTAGGGTTGGTATATTGAGTTTTTGATGTGATATTAATTAGACAACAAAGTATACAACTTACAAAATATTAAGAATTGATTTAATGTGACATACTCAAATTTAGGGTTGATTTATAAATATCCTACGGGTTAACCGGGTACGGCAACTTGCTAGGATTGTTCCTTAGGGTTGGTATATTGAGTTTTTGATGTGATATTAATTAGACAACAAAGTATACAACTTACAAAATATTAAGAATTGATTTAATGTGACATACTCAAATTTAGGGTTGATTTATAAATATCCTACGGGTTAACCGGATACGGCAACTTGCTAGGATTGTTCCTTAGGGTTGGTATATTGAGTTTTTGATGTGATATTAATTAGACAACAAAGTATACAACTTACAAAATACTAAGAATTGATTTAATGTGACATACTCAAATTTAGGGTTGATTTATAAATATCCTACGGGTTAACCGGATACGGCAACTTGCTAGGATTGTTCCTTAGGGTTGGTATATTGAGTTTTTGATGTGATATTAATTAGACAACAAAGTATACAACTTACAAAATATTAAGAATTGATTCAATGTGACATACTCAAATTTAGGGTTGATTTATAAATATCCTACGGGTTAACCGGATACGGCAACTTGCTAGGATTGTTCCTTAGGGTTGGTATATTGAGTTTTTGATGTGATATTAATTAGACAACAAAGTATACAACTTACAAAAAATTATGAATTGATTTAATGTGACATACTCAAATTTAGGGTTGATTTATAAATATCCTACGGGTTAACCGGATACGGCAACTTGCTAGGATTGTTCCTTAGGGTTGGTATATTGAGTTTTTGATGTGATATTAATTAGACAACAAAGTATACAACTTACGAAAAATTATGAATTGATTTAATGTGACATACTCAAATTTAGGGTTGATTTATAAATATCCTACGGGTTAACCGGATACGGCAACTTGCTAGGATTGTTCCTTAGGGTTGGTATATTGAGTTTTTGATGTGATATTAATTAGACAACAAAGTATACAACTTACGAAAAATTATGAATTGATTTAATGTGACATACTCAGATTTAGGGTTGATTTATAAATATCCTACGGGTTAACCGGATACGGCAACTTGCTAGGATTGTTCCTTAGGGTTGGTATATTGAGTTTTTGATGTGATATTAATTAGACAACAAAGTATACAACTTACAAAATATTAAGAATTGATTTAATGTGACATACTCAAATTTAGGGTTGATTTATAAATATCCTACGGGTTAACCGGATACGGCAACTTGCTAGGATTGTTCCTTAGGGTTGGTATATTGAGTTTTTGATGTGAATTTAATTAGACAACAAAGTATACAACTTACAAAAAATTAAGAATTGATTTAATGTGACATACTCAAATTTAGGGTTGATTTATAAATATCCTACGGGTTAACCGGATACGGCAACTTGCTAGGATTGTTCCTTAGGGTTGGTATATTGAGTTTTTGATGTGATATTAATTAGACAACAAAGTATACAACTTACGAAAAATTATGAATTGATTTAATGTGACATACTCAAATTTAGGGTTGATTTATAAATATCCTACGGGTTAACCGGATACGGCAACTTGCTAGGATTGTTCCTTAGGGTTGGTATATTGAGTTTTTGATGTGATATTAATTAGACAACAAAGTATACAACTTACAAAATATTAAGAATTGATTTAATGTGACATACTCAAATTTAGGGTTGATTTATAAATATACTACGGGTTAACCGGATACGGCAACTTGCTAGGATTGTTCCTTAGGGTTGGTTTATTGAGTTTTTGTTGTGATATTAATTAGACAACAAAGTATACAACTTACAAAATATTAAGAATTGATTTAATGTGACATACTCAAATTTAGGGTTGATTTATAAATATCCTACGGGTTAACCGGATACGGCAACTTGCTAGAATTGTTCCTTAGGGTTGGTATATTGAGTTTTTGATGTGATATTAATTAGACAACAAAGTATACAACTTACAAAATATTAAGAATTGATTTAATGTGACATACTCAAATTTGGGGTTGTTTTATAAATATCCTACGGATTAGCCGGATACGGCAACTTGCTAGAATTGTTCCTTAGGGTTGGTATATTGAGTTTTTGATGTGATATTAATTAGACAACAAAGTATACAACTTACAAAAAATTATGAATTGATTTAATGTGACATACTCAAATTTAGGGTTGATTTATGTATATCCTACGGGTTAGCCGGATACGGCAACATGCTAGGATTGTTCCTTAGGGTTGGTATATTGAGTTTTTGATGTGATATTAATTAGACAACAAAGTATACAACTTACAAAATATTAAGAATTGATTTGATGTGACATACTCAAATTTAGGGTTGATTTATGTATATCCTACAGGTTAGCCGGATACGGCAACAAGCTAGGATTGTTCCTTAGAGTTGGTATATTGAGATTTTGATGTGATATTAATTAGACAATAAAGTATACAACTTACAAAATATTAAGAATTGATTTAATGTGACATACTCAAATTTAGGGTTGATTTATAAATATCCTACGGGTTAACCGGATACGGCAACTTGCTAGGATTGTTCCTTAGGGTTGGTATATTGAGTTTTTGATGTGATATTAATTAGACAACAAAGTATACAACTTACAAAATATTAAGAATTGATTTAATGTGACATACTCAAATTTAGGGTTGATTTATAAATATCCTACGGGTTAACCGGATACGGCAACTTGCTAGGATTGTTCCTTAGGGTTGGTATATTGAGTTTTTGATGTGATATTAATTAGACAACAAAGTATACAACTTACGAAAAATTATGAATTGATTTAATGTGACATACTCAAATTTAGGGTTGATTTATAAATATCCTACGGGTTAACCGGATACGGCAACTTGCTAGGATTGTTCCTTAGGGTTGGTATATTAAATTTTTGATGTGATATTAATTAGACAACAAAGTATACAACTTACAAAATATTAAGAATTGATTTAATGTGACATACTCAAATATAGGGTTGATTTATAAATATCCTACGGGTTAACCGGATACGGCAACTTGCTAGGATTGTTCCTTAGGGTTGGTATATTGAGTTTTTGTTGTGATATTAATTAGACAACAAAGTATACAACTTACAAAAAATTATGAATTGATTTAATGTGACATACTCAAATTTAGGGTTGATTTATAAATATCCTACGGGTTAACCGGATACGGCAACTTGCTAGGATTGTTCCTTAGGGTTGGTATATTGAGTTTTTGATGTGATATTAATTAGACAACAAAGTATACAACTTACAAAATATTAAGAATTGATTTAATGTGACATACTCAAATTTAGGGTTGATTTATAAATATCCTAAGGGTTAACCGGATACGGCAACTTGCTAGGATTGTTCCTTAGGGTTGGTATATTGAGTTTTTGATGTGATATTAATTAGACAACAAAGTATACAACTTACAAAATATTAAGAATTGATTTAATGTGACATACTCAAATTTAGGGTTGATTTATAAATATCCTACGGGTTAACCGGATACGGCAACTTGCTAGGATTGTTCCTTAGGGTTGGTATATTGAGTTTTTGATGTGATATTAATTAGACAACAAAGTATACAACTTACAAAATATTAAGAATTGATTTAATGTGACATACTCAAATTTAGGGTTGATTTATAAATATCTTACGGGTTGGCCGGATACGGCAACTTGCTAAAATTGTTCCTTAGGGTTGGTACATTGAGTTTTTGATGTGATATTAATTAGACAACAAAGTATACAACTTACAAAATATTAAGAATTGATTTAATGTGACATACTCAAATTTAGGGTTGATTTATAAATATCCTACGGGTTAACCGGATACGGCAACTTGCTAGGATTGTTCCTTAGGGTTGGTATATTGAGTTTTTGATGTGATATTAATTAGACAACAAAGTATACAACTTACAAAATATTAAGAATTGATTTAATGTGACATACTCAAATTTAGGGTTGATTTATAAATATCCTACGGGTTAACCGGATACGGCAACTTGCTAGGATTGTTCCTTAGGGTTGGTATATTGAGTTTTTGATGTGATATTAATTAGACAACAAAGTATACAACTTACGAAAAATTATGAATTGATTTAATGTGACATACTCAAATTTAGGGTTGATTTATAAATATCTTACGGGTTAACCGGATACGGCAACTTGCTAGGATTGTTCCTTAGGGTTGGTATATTAAATTTTTGATGTGATATTAATTAGACAACAAAGTATACAACTTACAAAATATTAAGAATTGATTTAATGTGACATACTCAAATATAGGGTTGATTTATAAATATCCTACGGGTTAACCGGATACGGCAACTTGCTAGGATTGTTCCTTAGGGTTGGTATATTGAGTTTTTGTTGTGATATTAATTAGACAACAAAGTATACAACTTACAAAAAATTATGAATTGATTTAATGTGACATACTCAAATTTAGGGTTGATTTATAAATATCCTACGGGTTAACCGGATACGGGAACTTGCTAGGATTGTTCCTTAGGGTTGGTATATTGAGTTTTTGATGTGATATTAATTAGACAACAAAGTATACAACTTACAAAATATTAAGAATTGATTTAATGTGACATACTCAAATTTAGGGTTGATTTATAAATATCCTACGGGTTAACCGGATACGGCAACTTGCTAGGATTGTTCCTTAGGGTTGGTATATTGAGTTTTTGATGTGATATTAATTAGACAACAAAGTATACAACTTACAAAATATTAAGAATTGATTTAATGTGACATACTCAAATTTAGGGTTGATTTATAAATATCCTACGGGTTAACCGGATACGGCAACTTGCTAGGATTGTTCCTTAGGGTTGGTATATTGAGTTTTTGATGTGATATTAATTAGACAACAAAGTATACAACTTACAAAAAATTATGAATTGATTTAATGTGACATACCCAAATTTAGGGTTGATTTATAAATATCCTACGGGTTAACCGGATACGGCAACTTGCTAGGATTGTTCCTTAGGGTTGGTATATTGAGTTTTTGATGTGATATTAATTAGACAACAAAGTATACAACTTACAAAATATTAAGAATTGATTTAATGTGACATACTCAAATTTAGGGTTGATTTATAAATATCCTACGGGTTAACCGGATACGGCAACTTGCTAGGATTGTTCCTTAGGGTTGGTATATTGAGTTTTTGATGTGATATTAATTAGACAACAAAGTATACAACTTACAAAAAATTATGAATTGATTTAATGTGACATACCCAAATTTAGGGTTGATTTATAAATATCCTACGGGTTAACCGGATACGGCAACTTGCTAGGATTGTTCCTTAGGGTTGGTATATTGAGTTTTTGATGTGATATTAATTAGACAACAAAGTATACAACTTACAAAATATTAAGAATTGATTTAATGTGACATACTCAAATTTAGGGTTGATTTATAAATATCCTACGGGTTAACCGGATACGGCAACTTGCTAGGATTGTTCCTTAGGGTTGGTATATTGAGTTTTTGATGTGATATTAATTAGACAACAAAGTATACAACTTACAAAATATTAAGAATTGATTTAATGTGACATACTCAAAATTAGGGTTGATTTATAAATATCCTACGGGTTGGCCGGATACGGCAACTTGCTAGAATTGTTTCTTAGGGTTGGTATATTGAGTTTTTGATGTGATATTAATTAGACAACAAAGTATACAACTTACAAAATATTAAGAATTGATTAAATGTGACATACTCAAATTTAGGGTTGATTTATAAATATCCTACGGGTTAACCGGATACGGCAACTTGCTAGGATTGTTCCTTAGGGTTGGTATATTGAGTTTTTGATGTGATATTAATTAGACAACAAAGTATACAACTTACAAAATATTAAGAATTGATTTAATGTGACATACTCAAATTTAGGGTTGATTTATAAATATCCTACGGGTTAACCGGATACGGCAACTTGCTAGGATTGTTCCTTAGGTTTGGTATATTGAGTTTTTGATGTGATATTAATTAGACAACAAAGTATACAACTTACAAAATATTAAGAATTGATTTAATGTGACATACTCAAATTTAGGGTTGATTTATAAATATCCTACGGGTTAACCGGATACGGCAACTTGCTAGGATTGTTCCTTAGGGTTGGTATATTGAGTTTTTGATGTGATATTAATTAGACAACAAAGTATACAACTTACAAAATATTAAGAATTGATTTAATGTGACATACTCAAATTTAGGGTTGATTTATAAATATCCTACGGGTTAACCGGATACGGCAACTTGCTAGGATTGTTCCTTAGGGTTGGTATATTGAGTTTTTGATGTGATATTAATTAGACAACAAAGTATACAACTTACAAAATATTAAGAATTGATTTAATGGGACATACTCAAATTTAGGGTTGATTTATAAATATCCTACGGGTTAACCGGATACGGCAACTTGCTAGGATTGTTCCTTAGGGTTGGTATATTGAGTTTTTGATGTGATATTAATTAGACAACAAAGTATACAACTTACAAAATATTAAGAATTGATTTAATGTGACATACTCAAATTTAGGGTTGATTTATAAATATCCTACGGGTTAACCGGATACGGCAACTTGCTAGGATTGTTCCTTAGGGTAGGTATATTGAGTTTTTGATGTGATATTAATTAGACAACAAAGTATACAACTTACGAAAAATTATGAATTGATTTAATGTGACATACTCAAATTTAGGGTTGATTTATAAATATCCTACGGGTTAACCGGATACGGCAACTTGCTAGGATTGTTCCTTAGGGTTGGTATATTGAGTTTTTGATGTGATAGTAATTAGACAACAAAGTATACAACTTACGAAAAATTATGAATTGATTTAATGTGACATACTCAAATTTAGGGTTGATTTATAAATATCCTACGGGTTAACCGGATACGGCAACTTGCTAGGATTGTTCCTTAAGGTTGGTATATTAAATTTTTGATGTGATATTAATTAGACAACAAAGTATACAACTTACAAAATATTAAGAATTGATTTAATGTGACATACTCAAATATAGGGTTGATTTATAAATATCCTACGGGTTAACCGGATACGGCAACTTGCTAGGATTGTTCCTTAGGGTTGGTATATTGAGTTTTTGTTGTGATATTAATTAGACAACAAAGTATACAACTTACAAAAAATTATGAATTGATTTAATGTGACATACTCAAATTTAGGGTTGATTTATAAATATCCTACGGGTTAACCGGATACGGCAACTTGCTAGGATTGTTCCTTAGGGTTGGTATATTGAGTTTTTGATGTGATATTAATTAGACAACAAAGTATACAACTTACAAAATATTAAGAATTGATTTAATGTGACATACTCAAATTTAGGGTTGATTTATAAATATCCTACGGGTTAATTGGATACGGCAACTTGCTAGGATTGTTCCTTAGGGTTGGTATATTGAGTTTTTGATGTGATATTAATTAGACAACAAAGTATACAACTTACAAAATATTAAGAATTGATTTAATGTGACATACTCAAATTTAGGGTTGATTTATAAATATCCTACGGGTTAACCGGATACGGCAACTTGCTAGGATTGTTCCTTAGGGTTGGTATATTGAGTTTTTGATGTGATATTAATTAGACAACAAAGTATACAACTTACAAAAAATTATGAATTGATTTAATGTGACATACCCAAATTTAGGGTTGATTTATAAATATCCTACGGGTTAACCGGATACGGCAACTTGCTAGGATTGTTCCTTAGGGTTGGTATATTGAGTTTTTGATGTGATATTAATTAGACAACAAAGTATACAACTTACAAAATATTAAGAATTGATTTAATGTGACATACTCAAATTTAGGGTTGATTTATAAATATCCTACGGGTTAACCGGATACGGCAACTTGCTAGGATTGTTCCTTAGGGTTGGTATATTGAGTTTTTGATGTGATATTAATTAGACAACAAAGTATACAACTTACAAAATATTAAGAATTGATTTAATGTGACATACTCAAATTTAGGGTTGATTTATAAATATCCTACGGGTTGGCCGGATACGGCAACTTGCTAGAATTGTTTCTTAGGGTTGGTATATTGAGTTTTTGATGTGATATTAATTAGACAACAAAGTATACAACTTACAAAATATTAAGAATTGATTAAATGTGACATACTCAAATTTAGGGTTGATTTATAAATATCCTACGGGTTAACCGGATACGGCAACTTGCTAGGATTGTTCCTTAGGGTTGGTGTATTGAGTTTTTGATGTGATATTAATTAGACAACAAAGTATACAACTTACAAAATATTAAGAATTGATTTAATGTGACATACTCAAATTTAGGGTTGATTTATAAATATCCTACGGGTTAACCGGATACGGCAACTTGCTAGGATTGTTCCTTAGGGTTGGTATATTGAGTTTTTGATGTGATATTAATTAGACAACAAAGTATACAACTTACAAAATATTAAGAATTGATTTAATGTGACATACTCAAATTTAGGGTTGATTTATAAATATCCTACGGGTTAACCGGATACGGCAACTTGCTAGGATTGTTCCTTAGGGTTGGTATATTGAGTTATTGATGTGATATTAATTAGACAACAAAGTATACAACTTACAAAATATTAAGAATTGATTAAATGTGACATACTCAAATTTAGGGTTGATTTATAAATATCCTACGGGTTAACCGGATACGGCAACTTGCTAGGATTGTTCCTTAGGGTTGGTGTATTGAGTTTTTGATGTGATATTAATTAGACAACAAAGTATACAACTTACAAAATATTAAGAATTGATTTAATGTGACATACTCAAATTTAGGGTTGATTTATAAATATCCTACGGGTTAACCGGATACGGCAACTTGCTAGGATTGTTCCTTAGGTTTGGTATATTGAGTTTTTGATGTGATATTAATTAGACAACAAAGTATACAACTTACAAAATATTAAGAATTGATTTAATGTGACATACTCAAATTTAGGGTTGATTTATAAATATCCTACGGGTTAACCGGATACGGCAACTTGCTAGGATTGTTCCTTAGGGTTGGTATATTGAGTTTTTGATGTGATATTAATTAGACAACAAAGTATACAACTTACAAAATATTAAGAATTGATTTAATGTGACATACTCAAATTTAGGGTTGATTTATAAATATCCTACGGGTTAACCGGATACGGCAACTTGCTAGGATTGTTCCTTAGGGTTGGTATATTGAGGTTTTGATGTGAAATTAATTAGACAACAAAGTATACAACTTACAAAATATTAAGAATTGATTTAATGTGACATACTCAAATTTAGGGTTGATTTATAAATATCCTACGGGTTAACCGGATACGGCAACTTGCTAGGATTGTTCCTTAGGGTTGGTATATTGAGTTTTTGATGTGAAATTAATTAGACAACAAAGTATACAACTTACAAAATATTAAGAATTGATTTAATGTGACATACTCAAATTTAGGGTTGATTTATAAATATCCTACGGGTTAACCGGATACGGCAACTTGCTAGGATTGTTCCTTAGGGTTGGTATATTGAGTTTTTGATGTGATATTAATTAGACAACAAAGTATACAACTTACAAAATATTAAGAATTGATTTAATGTGACATACTCAAATTTAGGGTTGATTTATAAATATCCTACGGGTTAACCGGATACGGCAACTTGCTAGGATTGTTCCTTAGGGTTGGTATATTGAGTTATTGATGTGATATTAATTAGACAACAAAGTATACAACTTACAAAATATTAAGAATTGATTAAATGTGACATACTCAAATTTAGGGTTGATTTATAAATATCCTACGGGTTAACCGGATACGGCAACTTGCTAGGATTGTTCCTTAGGGTTGGTATATTGAGTTTTTGATGTGATATTAATTAGACAACAAAGTATACAACTTACAAAATATTAAGAATTGATTTAATGTGACATACTCATATTTAGGGTTGATTTATAAATATCCTACGGGTTAACCGGATACGGCAACTTGCTAGGATTGTTCTTTAGGGTTGGTATATTGAGTTTTTGATGTGATATTAATTAGACAACAAAGTATACAACTTACAAAATATTAAGAATTGATTTAATGTGACATACTCAAATTTAGGGTTGATTTATAAATATCCTACGGGTTAACCGGATACGGCAACTTGCTAGGATTGTTCCTTAGGGTTGGTATATTAAATTTTTTATGTGATATTAATTAGACAACAAAGTATACAACTTACAAAATATTAAGAATTGATTTAATGTGACATACTCAAATTTAGGGTTGATTTATAAATATCCTACGGGTTAACCGGATACGGCAACTTGCTAGGATTGTTCCTTAGGGTTGGTATATTGAGTTTTTGATGTGATATTAATTAGACAACAAAGTATACAACTTACAAAATATTAAGAATTGATTTAATGTGACATACTCAAATTTAGGGTTGATTTATAAATATCCTACGGGTTAACCGGATACGGCAACTTGCTAGGATTGTTCCTTAGGGTTGGTATATTGAGTTTTTGATGTGATATTAATTAGACAACAAAGTATACAACTTACAAAATATTAAGAATTGATTTAATGTGACATACTCAAATTTGGGGTTGATTTATAAATATCCTAAGGGTTGGCCGGATACGGCAACTTGCTAGAATTGTTCCGTAGGGTTGGTATATTGAGTTTTTAATGTGTTATTAATTAGACAACAAAGTATACAACTTACGAAAAATTATGAATTGATTTAATGTGACATACTCAAATTTAGGGTTAATTTATAAATATCCTACGGGTTAACCGGATACGGCAACTTGCTAGGATTGTTCCTTAGGGTTGGAATATTGAGTTTTTGATGTGATATTAATTAGACAACAAAGTATACAACTTACAAAATATTAAGAATTGATTTAATGTGACATACTCAAATTTAGGGTTGATTTATAAATATCCTACGGGTTAACCGGATACGGCAATTTGCTAGGATTGTTCCTTAGGGTTGGTATATTGAGTTTTTGATGTGATATTAATTAGACAACAAAGTATACAACTTACAAAATATTAAGAATTGATTTAACGTGACATACTCAAATTTAGGGTTGATTTATAAATATCCTACGGGTTAACCGGATACGGCAATTTGCTAGGATTGTTCCTTAGGGTTGGTATATTGAGTTTTTGATGTGATATTAATTAGACAACAAAGTATACAACTTACAAAATATTAAGAATTGATTTAATGTGACATACTCAAATTTAGGGTTGATTTATAAATATCCTACGGGTTAACCGGATACGGCAACTTGCTAGGATTGTTCCTTAGGGTTGGTATATTGAGATTTTGATGTGATATTAATTAGACAACAAAGTATACAACTTACGAAAAATTATGAATTGATTTAATGTGACATACTCAAATTTAGGGTTGATTTATAAATATCCTACGGGTTAACCGGATACGGCAACTTGCTAGGATTGTTCCTTAGGGTTGGTATATTGAGTTTTTGATGTGATATTAATTAGACAACAAAGTATACAACTTACAAAATATTAAGAATTGATTTAATGTGACATACTCAAATTTAGGGTTGATTTATAAATATCCTACGGGTTAACCGGATACGGCAACTTGCTAGGATTGTTCCTTAGGGTTGGTATATTGAGATTTTGATGTGATATTAATTAGACAACAAAGTATACAACTTACGAAAAATTATGAATTGATTTAATGTGACATACTCAAATTTAGGGTTGATTTATAAATATCCTACGGGTTAACCGGATACGGCAACTTGCTAGGATTGTTCCTTAGGGTTGGTATATTGAGTTTTTGATGTGATATTAATTAGACAACAAAGTATACAACTTACAAAATATTAAGAATTGATTTAATGTGACATACTCAAATTTAGGGTTGATTTATAAATATCCTACGGGTTAACCGGATACGGCAACTTGCTAGGATTGTTCCTTAGGGTTGGTGTATTGAGTTTTTGATGTGATATTAATTAGACAACAAAGTATACAACTTACAAAATATTAAGAATTGATTTAATGTGACATACTCAAATTTAGGGTTGATTTATAAATATCCTACGGGTTAACCGGATACGGCAACTTGCTAGAATTATTCCTTTGGGTTGGTATATTGAGTTTTTGATGTGATATTAATTAGACAACAAAGTATACAACTTACAAAATATTAAGAATTGATTTAATGTGACATACTCAAATTTAGGGTTGATTTATAAATATCCTACGGGTTAACCGGATACGGCAACTTGCTAGGATTGTTCCTTAGGGTTGGTATATTGAGTTTTTGATGTGATATTAATTAGACAACAAAGTATACAACTTACGAAAAATTATGAATTGATTTAATGTGACATACTCAAATTTAGGGTTGATTTATAAATATCCTACGGGTTAACCGGATACGGCAACTTGCTAGGATTGTTCCTTAGGGTTGGTATATTGAGTTTTTGATATGATATTAATTAGACAACAAAGTATACAACTTACAAAATATTAAGAATTGATTTAATGTGACATACTCAAATTTAGGGTTGATTTATAAATATCCTACGGGTTAACCGGATACGGCAACTTGCTAGGATTGTTCCTTAGGGTTGGTATATTGAGTTTTTGATGTGATATTAATTAGACAACAAAGTATACAACTTACAAAATATTAAGAATTGATTTAATGTGACATACTCAAATTTAGGGTTGATTTATAAATATCCTACGGGTTAACCGGATACGTCAACTTGCTAGGATTGTTCCTTAGGGTTGGTATATTGAGTTTTTGATGTGATATTAATTAGACAACAAAGTATACAACTTACAAACTATTAAGAATTGATTTAATGTGACATACTCAAATTTAGGGTTGATTTATAAATATCCTACGGGTTAACCGGATACGGCAACTTGCTAGGATTGTTCCTTAGGGTTGGTATATTGAGTTTTTGATGTGATATTAATTAGACAACAAAGTATACAACTTACGAAAAATTATGAATTGATTTAATGTGACATACTCAAATTTAGGGTTGATTTATAAATATCCTACGGGTTAACCGGATACGGCAATTTGCTAGGATTGTTCCTTAGGGTTGGTATATTGAGTTTTTGATGTGATATTAATTAGACAACAAAGTATACAACTTACAAAATATTAAGAATTGATTTAACGTGACATACTCAAATTTAGGGTTGATTTATAAATATCCTACGGGTTAACCGGATACGGCAATTTGCTAGGATTGTTCCTTAGGGTTGGTATATTGAGTTTTTGATGTGATATTAATTAGACAACAAAGTATACAACTTACAAAATATTAAGAATTGATTTAATGTGACATACTCAAATTTAGGGTTGATTTATAAATATCCTACGGGTTAACCGGATACGGCAACTTGCTAGGATTGTTCCTTAGGGTTGGTATATTGAGATTTTGATGTGATATTAATTAGACAACAAAGTATACAACTTACGAAAAATTATGAATTGATTTAATGTGACATACTCAAATTTAGGGTTGATTTATAAATATCCTACGGGTTAACCGGATACGGCAACTTGCTAGGATTGTTCCTTAGGGTTGGTATATTGAGTTTTTGATGTGATATTAATTAGACAACAAAGTATACAACTTACAAAATATTAAGAATTGATTTAATGTGACATACTCAAATTTAGGGTTGATTTATAAATATCCTACGGGTTAACCGGATACGGCAACTTGCTAGGATTGTTCCTTAGGGTTGGTATATTAAATTTTTGATGTGATATTAATTAGACAACAAAGTATACAACTTACAAAATATTAAGAATTGATTTAATGTGACATACTCAAATTTAGGGTTGATTTATAAATATCCTACGGGTTAACCGGATACGGCAACTTGCTAGGATTGTTCCTTAGGGTTGGTATATTGAGTTTTTGATGTGATATTAATTAGACAACAAAGTATACAACTTACAAAATATTAAGAATTGATTTAATGTGACATACTCAAATTTAGGGTTGATTTATAAATATCCTACGGGTTAACCGGATACGGCAACTTGCTAGGATTGTTCCTTAGGGTTGGTATATTGAGTTTTTGATGTGATTTTAATTAGACAACAAAGTATACAACTTACAAAATATTAAGAATTGATTTAATGTGACATACTCAAATTTGGGGTTGATTTATAAATATCCTAAGGGTTGGCCGGATACGGCAACTTGCTAGAATTGTTCCGTAGGGTTGGTATATTAAATTTTTAATGTGATATTAATTAGACAACAAAGTATACAACTTACGAAAAATTATGAATTGATTTAATGTGACATACTCAAATTTAGGGTTAATTTATAAATATCCTACGGGTTAACCGGATACGGCAACTTGCTAGGATTGTTCCTTAGGGTTGGTATATTGAGTTTTTGATGTGATATTAATTAGACAACAAAGTATACAACATACAAAATATTAAGAATTGATTTAATGTGACATACTCAAATTTAGGGTTGATTTATAAATATCCTACGGGTTAACCGGATACGGCAACTTGCTAGGATTGTTCCTTAGGTTTGGTATATTGAGTTTTTGATGTGATATTAATTAGACAACAAAGTATACAACTTACAAAATATTAAGAATTGATTTAATGTGACATACTCAAATTTAGGGTTGATTTATAAATATCCTACGGGTTAACCGGATACGGCAACTTGCTAGGATTGTTCCTTAGGGTTGGTATATTGAGTTTTTGATGTGATATTAATTAGACAACAAAGTATACAACTTACAAAATATTAAGAATTGATTTAATGTGACATACTCAAATTTAGGGTTGATTTATAAATATCCTACGGGTTAACCGGATACGGCAACTTGCTAGGATTGTTCCTTAGGGTTGGTATATTGAGTTTTTGATGTGATATTAATTAGACAACAAAGTATACAACTTACAAAATATTAAGAATTGATTTAATGTGACATACTCAAATTTAGGGTTGATTTATAAATATCCTACGGGTTAACCGGATACGGCAACTTGCTAGGATTGTTCCTTAGGGTTGGTATATTGAGATTTTGATGTGATATTAATTAGACAACAAAGTATACAACTTACGAAAAATTATGAATTGATTTAATGTGACATACTCAAATTTAGGGTTGATTTATAAATATCCTACGGGTTAACCGGATACGGCAACTTGCTAGGATTGTTCCTTAGGGTTGGTATATTGAGTTTTTGATGTGATATTAATTAGACAACAAAGTATACAACTTACAAAATATTAAGAATTGATTTAATGTGACATACTCAAATTTAGGGTTGATTTATAAATATCCTACGGGTTAACCGGATACGGCAACTTGCTAGGATTGTTCCTTAGGGTTGGTGTATTGAGTTTTTGATGTGATATTAATTAGACAACAAAGTATACAACTTACAAAATATTAAGAATTGATTTAATGTGACATACTCAAATTTAGGGTTGATTTATAAATATCCTACGGGTTAACCGGATACGGCAACTTGCTAGAATTATTCCTTTGGGTTGGTATATTGAGTTTTTGATGTGATATTAATTAGACAACAAAGTATACAACTTACAAAATATTAAGAATTGATTTAATGTGACATACTCAAATTTAGGGTTGATTTATAAATATCCTACGGGTTAACCGGATACGGCAACTTGCTAGGATTGTTCCTTAGGGTTGGTATATTGAGTTTTTGATGTGATATTAATTAGACAACAAAGTATACAACTTACAAAATATTAAGAATTGATTTAATGTGACATACTCAAATTTAGGGTTGATTTATAAATATCCTACGGGTTAACCGGATACGGCAACTTGCTAGGATTGTTCCTTAGGGTTGGTGTATTGAGTTTTTGATGTGATATTAATTAGACAACAAAGTATACAACTTACAAAATATTAAGAATTGATTTAATGTGACATACTCAAATTTAGGGTTGATTTATAAATATCCTACGGGTTAACCGGATACGGCAACTTGCTAGAATTATTCCTTTGGGTTGGTATATTGAGTTTTTGATGTGATATTAATTAGACAACAAAGTATACAACTTACAAAATATTAAGAATTGATTTAATGTGACATACTCAAATTTAGGGTTGATTTATAAATATCCTACGGGTTAACCGGATACGGCAACTTGCTAGGATTGTTCCTTAGGGTTGGTGTATTGAGTTTTTGATGTGATATTAATTAGACAACAAAGTATACAACTTACAAAATATTAAGAATTGATTTAATGTGACATACTCAAATTTAGGGTTGATTTATAAATATCCTACGGGTTAACCGGATACGGCAACTTGCTAGAATTATTCCTTTGGGTTGGTATATTGAGTTTTTGATGTGATATTAATTAGACAACAAAGTATACAACTTACAAAATATTAAGAATTGATTTAATGTGACATACTCAAATTTAGGGTTGATTTATAAATATCCTACGGGTTAACCGGATACGGCAACTTGCTAGGATTGTTCCTTAGGGTTGGTATATTGAGTTTTTGATGTGATATTAATTAGACAACAAAGTATACAACTTACGAAAAATTATGAATTGATTTAATGTGACATACTCAAATTTAGGGTTGATTTATAAATATCCTACGGGTTAACCGGATACGGCAACTTGCTAGGATTGTTCCTTAGGGTTGGTATATTGAGTTTTTGATATGATATTAATTAGACAACAAAGTATACAACTTACAAAATATTAAGAATTGATTTAATGTGACATACTCAAATTTAGGGTTGATTTATAAATATCCTACGGGTTAACCGGATACGGCAACTTGCTAGGATTGTTCCTTAGGGTTGGTATATTGAGTTTTTGATGTGATATTAATTAGACAACAAAGTATACAACTTACAAAATATTAAGAATTGATTTAATGTGACATACTCAAATTTAGGGTTGATTTATAAATATCCTACGGGTTAACCGGATACGTCAACTTGCTAGGATTGTTCCTTAGGGTTGGTATATTGAGTTTTTGATGTGATATTAATTAGACAACAAAGTATACAACTTACAAAATATTAAGAATTGATTTAATGTGACATACTCAAATTTAGGGTTGATTTATAAATATCCTACGGGTTAACCGGATACGGCAACTTGCTAGGATTGTTCCTTAGGGTTGGTATATTGAGTTTTTGATGTGATATTAATTAGACAACAAAGTATACAACTTACGAAAAATTATGAATTGATTTAATGTGACATACTCAAATTTAGGGTTGATTTATAAATATCCTACGGGTTAACCGGATACGGCAATTTGCTAGGATTGTTCCTTAGGGTTGGTATATTGAGTTTTTGATGTGATATTAATTAGACAACAAAGTATACAACTTACAAAATATTAAGAATTGATTTAACGTGACATACTCAAATTTAGGGTTGATTTATAAATATCCTACGGGTTAACCGGATACGGCAATTTGCTAGGATTGTTCCTTAGGGTTGGTATATTGAGTTTTTGATGTGATATTAATTAGACAACAAAGTATACAACTTACAAAATATTAAGAATTGATTTAATGTGACATACTCAAATTTAGGGTTGATTTATAAATATCCTACGGGTTAACCGGATACGGCAACTTGCTAGGATTGTTCCTTAGGGTTGGTATATTGAGATTTTGATGTGATATTAATTAGACAACAAAGTATACAACTTACGAAAAATTATGAATTGATTTAATGTGACATACTCAAATTTAGGGTTGATTTATAAATATCCTACGGGTTAACCGGATACGGCAACTTGCTAGGATTGTTCCTTAGGGTTGGTATATTGAGTTTTTGATGTGATATTAATTAGACAACAAAGTATACAACTTACAAAATATTAAGAATTGATTTAATGTGACATACTCAAATTTAGGGTTGATTTATAAATATCCTACGGGTTAACCGGATACGGCAACTTGCTAGGATTGTTCCTTAGGGTTGGTATATTAAATTTTTGATGTGATATTAATTAGACAACAAAGTATACAACTTACAAAATATTAAGAATTGATTTAATGTGACATACTCAAATTTAGGGTTGATTTATAAATATCCTACGGGTTAACCGGATACGGCAACTTGCTAGGATTGTTCCTTAGGGTTGGTATATTGAGTTTTTGATGTGATATTAATTAGACAACAAAGTATACAACTTACAAAATATTAAGAATTGATTTAATGTGACATACTCAAATTTAGGGTTGATTTATAAATATCCTACGGGTTAACCGGATACGGCAACTTGCTAGGATTGTTCCTTAGGGTTGGTATATTGAGTTTTTGATGTGATTTTAATTAGACAACAAAGTATACAACTTACAAAATATTAAGAATTGATTTAATGTGACATACTCAAATTTGGGGTTGATTTATAAATATCCTAAGGGTTGGCCGGATACGGCAACTTGCTAGAATTGTTCCGTAGGGTTGGTATATTAAATTTTTAATGTGATATTAATTAGACAACAAAGTATACAACTTACGAAAAATTATGAATTGATTTAATGTGACATACTCAAATTTAGGGTTAATTTATAAATATCCTACGGGTTAACCGGATACGGCAACTTGCTAGGATTGTTCCTTAGGGTTGGTATATTGAGTTTTTGATGTGATATTAATTAGACAACAAAGTATACAACATACAAAATATTAAGAATTGATTTAATGTGACATACTCAAATTTAGGGTTGATTTATAAATATCCTACGGGTTAACCGGATACGGCAACTTGCTAGGATTGTTCCTTAGGTTTGGTATATTGAGTTTTTGATGTGATATTAATTAGACAACAAAGTATACAACTTACAAAATATTAAGAATTGATTTAATGTGACATACTCAAATTTAGGGTTGATTTATAAATATCCTACGGGTTAACCGGATACGGCAACTTGCTAGGATTGTTCCTTAGGGTTGGTATATTGAGTTTTTGATGTGATATTAATTAGACAACAAAGTATACAACTTACAAAATATTAAGAATTGATTTAATGTGACATACTCAAATTTAGGGTTGATTTATAAATATCCTACGGGTTAACCGGATACGGCAACTTGCTAGGATTGTTCCTTAGGGTTGGTATATTGAGTTTTTGATGTGATATTAATTAGACAACAAAGTATACAACTTACAAAATATTAAGAATTGATTTAATGTGACATACTCAAATTTAGGGTTGATTTATAAATATCCTACGGGTTAACCGGATACGGCAACTTGCTAGGATTGTTCCTTAGGGTTGGTATATTGAGATTTTGATGTGATATTAATTAGACAACAAAGTATACAACTTACGAAAAATTATGAATTGATTTAATGTGACATACTCAAATTTAGGGTTGATTTATAAATATCCTACGGGTTAACCGGATACGGCAACTTGCTAGGATTGTTCCTTAGGGTTGGTATATTGAGTTTTTGATGTGATATTAATTAGACAACAAAGTATACAACTTACAAAATATTAAGAATTGATTTAATGTGACATACTCAAATTTAGGGTTGATTTATAAATATCCTACGGGTTAACCGGATACGGCAACTTGCTAGGATTGTTCCTTAGGGTTGGTGTATTGAGTTTTTGATGTGATATTAATTAGACAACAAAGTATACAACTTACAAAATATTAAGAATTGATTTAATGTGACATACTCAAATTTAGGGTTGATTTATAAATATCCTACGGGTTAACCGGATACGGCAACTTGCTAGAATTATTCCTTTGGGTTGGTATATTGAGTTTTTGATGTGATATTAATTAGACAACAAAGTATACAACTTACAAAATATTAAGAATTGATTTAATGTGACATACTCAAATTTAGGGTTGATTTATAAATATCCTACGGGTTAACCGGATACGGCAACTTGCTAGGATTGTTCCTTAGGGTTGGTATATTGAGTTTTTGATGTGATATTAATTAGACAACAAAGTATACAACTTACGAAAAATTATGAATTGATTTAATGTGACATACTCAAATTTAGGGTTGATTTATAAATATCCTACGGGTTAACCGGATACGGCAACTTGCTAGGATTGTTCCTTAGGGTTGGTATATTGAGTTTTTGATGTGATATTAATTAGACAACAAAGTATACAACTTACAAAATATTAAGAATTGATTTAATGTGACATACTCAAATTTAGGGTTGATTTATAAATATCCTACGGGTTAACCGGATACGGCAACTTGCTAGGATTGTTCCTTAGGGTTGGTATATTGAGTTTTTGATGTGATATTAATTAGACAACAAAGTATACAACTTACAAAATATTAAGAATTGATTTAATGTGACATACTCAAATTTAGGGTTGATTTATAAATATCCTACGGGTTAACCGGATACGGCAACTTGCTAGGATTGTTCCTTAGGGTTGGTATATTGAGTTTTTGATGTGATATTAATTAGACAACAAAGTATACAACTTACAAAATATTAAGAATTGATTTAATGTGACATACTCAAATTTAGGGTTGATTTATAAATATCCTACGGGTTAGCCGGATACGGCAACTTGCTAGAATTGTTCCTTAGGGTTGGTGTATTGAGTTTTTGATGTGATATTAATTAGACAACAAAGTATACAACTTACAAAATATTAAGAATTGATTTAATGTGACATACTCAAATTTAGGGTTGATTTATAAATATCCTACGGGTTAACCGGATACGTCAACTTGCTAGGATTGTTCCTTAGGGTTGGTATATTGAGTTTTTGATGTGATATTAATTAGACAACAAAGTATACAACTTACAAACTATTAAGAATTGATTTAATGTGACATACTCAAATTTAGGGTTGATTTATAAATATCCTACGGGTTAACCGGATACGGCAACTTGCTAGGATTGTTCCTTAGGGTTGGTATATTGAGTTTTTGATGTGATATTAATTAGACAACAAAGTATACAACTTACGAAAAATTATGAATTGATTTAATGTGACATACTCAAATTTAGGGTTGATTTATAAATATCCTACGGGTTAACCGGATACGGCAACTTGCTAGAATTATTCCTTTGGGTTGGTATATTGAGTTTTTGATGTGATATTAATTAGACAACAAAGTATACAACTTACAAAATATTAAGAATTGATTTAATGTGACATACTCAAATTTAGGGTTGATTTATAAATATCCTACGGGTTAACCGGATACGGCAACTTGCTAGGATTGTTCCTTAGGGTTGGTATATTGAGTTTTTGATGTGATATTAATTAGACAACAAAGTATACAACTTACGAAAAATTATGAATTGATTTAATGTGACATACTCAAATTTAGGGTTGATTTATAAATATCCTACGGGTTAACCGGATACGGCAACTTGCTAGGATTGTTCCTTAGGGTTGGTATATTGAGTTTTTGATGTGATATTAATTAGACAACAAAGTATACAACTTACAAAATATTAAGAATTGATTTAATGTGACATACTCAAATTTAGGGTTGATTTATAAATATCCTACGGGTTAACCGGATACGGCAACTTTCTAGGATTGTTCCTTAGGGTTGGTATATTGAGTTTTTGATGTGATATTAATTAGACAACAAAGTATACAACTTACAAAATATTAAGAATTGATTTAATGTGACATACTCAAATTTAGGGTTGATTTATTAATATCCTACGGGTTTACCGGATACGGCAACTTGCTAGGATTGTTCCTTAGGGTTGGTATATTGAGTTTTTGATGTGATATTAATTAGACAACAAAGTATACAACTTACAAAATATTAAGAATTGATTTAATGTGACATACTCAAATTTAGGGTTGATTTATAAATATCCTACGGGTTAACCGGATACGGCAACTTGCTAGAATTGTTCCTTAGGGTTGGTATATTGAGTTTTTGATGTGATATTAATTAGACAACAAAGTATACAACTTACAAAATATTAAGAATTGATTTAATGTGACATACTCAAATTTAGGGTTGATTTATAAATATCCTACGGGTTAACCGGATACGGCAACTTGCTAGGATTGTTCCTTAGGGTTGGTATATTGAGTTTTTGATGTGATATTAATTAGACAACAAAGTATACAACTTACAAAATATTAAGAATTGATTTAATGTGACATACTCAAATTTAGGGTTGATTTATAAATATCCTACGGGTTAACCGGATACGACAACTTGCTAGGATTGTTCCTTAGGGTTGGTATATTGAGTTTTTGATGTGATATTAATTAGACAACAAAGTATACAACTTACGAAAAATTATGAATTGATTTAATGTGACATACTCAAATTTAGGGTTGATTTATAAATATCCTACGGGTTAACCGGATACGGCAACTTGCTAGAATTATTCCTTTGGGTTGGTATATTGAGTTTTTGATGTGATATTAATTAGACAACAAAGTATACAACTTACAAAATATTAAGAATTGATTTAATGTGACATACTCAAATTTAGGGTTGATTTATAAATATCCTACGGGTTAACCGGATACGGCAACTTGCTAGGATTGTTCCTTAGGGTTGGTATATTGAGTTTTTGATGTGATATTAATTAGACAACAAAGTATACAACTTACGAAAAATTATGAATTGATTTAATGTGACATACTCAAATTTAGGGTTGATTTATAAATATCCTACGGGTTAACCGGATACGGCAACTTGCTAGGATTGTTCCTTAGGGTTGGTATATTGAGTTTTTGATGTGATATTAATTAGACAACAAAGTATACAACTTACAAAATATTAAGAATTGATTTAATGTGACATACTCAAATTTAGGGTTGATTTATAAATATCCTACGGGTTAACCGGATACGGCAACTTGCTAGGATTGTTCCTTAGGGTTGGTATATTGAGTTTTTGATGTGATATTAATTAGACAACAAAGTATACAACTTACAAAATATTAAGAATTGATTTAATGTGACATACTCAAATTTAGGGTTGATTTATAAATATCCTACGGGTTAACCGGATACGGCAACTTGCTAGGATTGTTCCTTAGGGTTGGTATATTGAGTTTTTGATGTGATATTAATTAGACAACAAAGTATACAACTTACAAAATATTAAGAATTGATTTAATGTGACATACTCAAATTTAGGGTTGATTTATAAATATCCTACGGGTTAACCGGATACGGCAACTTGCTAGGATTGTTCCTTAGGGTTGGTATATTGAGTTTTTGATGTTATATTAATTAGACAACAAAGTATACAACTTACAAAATATTAAGAATTGATTTAATGTGACATACTCAAATTTAGGGTTGATTTATAAATATCCTACGGGTTAACCGGATACGGCAACTTGCTAGGATTGTTCCTTAGGGTTGGTATATTGAGTTTTTGATGTGATATTAATTAGACAACAAAGTATACAACTTACAAAATATTAAGAATTGATTTAATGTGACATACTCAAATTTAGGGTTGATTTATAAATATCCTACGGGTTAACCGGATACGGCAACTTGCTAGGATTGTTCCTTAGGGTTGGTATATTGAGTTTTTGATGTGATATTAATTAGACAACAAAGTATACAACTTACAAAATATTAAGAATTGATTTAATGTGACATACTCAAATTTAGGGTTGATTTATAAATATCCTACGGGTTAACCGGATACGGCAACTTGCTAGAATTATTCCTTTGGGTTGGTATATTGAGTTTTTGATGTGATATTAATTAGACAACAAAGTATACAACTTACAAAATATTAAGAATTGATTTAATGTGACATACTCAAATTTAGGGTTGATTTATAAATATCCTACGGGTTAACCGGATACGGCAACTTGCTAGGATTGTTCCTTAGGGTTGGTATATTGAGTTTTTGATGTGATATTAATTAGACAACAAAGTATACAACTTACGAAAAATTATGAATTGATTTAATGTGACATACTCAAATTTAGGGTTGATTTATAAATATCCTACGGGTTAACCGGGTACGGCAACTTGCTAGGATTGTTCCATAGGGTTGGTATATTGAGTTTTTGATGTGATATTAATTAGACAACAAAGTATACAACTTACAAAATATTAAGAATTGATTTAATGTGACATACTCAAATTTAGGGTTGATTTATAAATATCCTACGGGTTAACCGGATACGGCAACTTGCTAGGATTGTTCCTTAGGGTTGGTATATTGAGTTTTTGATGTGATATTAATTAGACAACAAAGTATACAACTTACAAAATATTAAGAATTGATTTAATGTGACATACTCAAATTTAGGGTTGATTTATAAATATCCTACGGGTTAACCGGATACGGCAACTTGCTAGGATTGTTCCTTAGGGTTGGTATATTGAGTTTTTGATGTGATATTAATTAGACAACAAAGTATACAACTTACAAAATATTAAGAATTGATTTAATGTGACATACTCAAATTTAGGGTTGATTTATAAATATCTTACGGGTTAACCGGATACGGCAACTTGCTAGGATTGTTCCTTATGGTTGGTATATTGAGTTTTTGATGTGATATTAATTAGACAACAAAGTATACAACTTACAAAATATTAAGAATTGATTTAATGTGACATACTCAAATTTAGGGTTGATTTATAAATATCCTACGGGTTAACCGGATACGGCAACTTGCTAGGATTGTTCCTTAGGGTTGGTATATTGAGTTTTTGATGTGATATTAATTAGACAACAAAGTATACAACTTACAAAATATTAAGAATTGATTTAATGTGACATACTCAAATTTAGGGTTGATTTATAAATATCCTACGGGTTAACCGGATACGGCAACTTGCTAGGATTGTTCCTTTGGGTTGGTATATTGAGTTTTTGATGTGATATTAATTAGACAACAAAGTATACAACTTACAAAATATTAAGAATTGATTTAATGTGACATACTCAAATTTAGGGTTGATTTATAAATATCCTACGGGTTAACCGGATACGGCAACTTGCTAGGATTGTTCCTTAGGGTTGGTATATTGAGTTTTTGATGTGATATTAATTAGACAACAAAGTATACAACTTACAAAATATTAAGAATTGATTTAATGTGACATACTCAAATTTAGGGTTGATTTATAAATATCCTACGGATTAACCGGATACGGCAACTTGCTAGGATTGTTCCTTAGGGTTGGTATATTGAGTTTTTGATGTGATATTAACTAGACAACAAAGTATACAACTTACAAAATATTAAGAATTGATTTAATGTGACATACTCAAATTTAGGGTTGATTTATAAATATCCTACGGGTTAACCGGATACGGCAACTTGCTAGGATTGTTCCTTAGGGTTGGTATATTGAGTTTTTGATGTGATATTAATTAGACAACAAAGTATACAACTTACAAAATATTAAGAATTGATTTAATGTGACATACTCAAATTTAGGGTTGATTTATAAATATCCTACGGGTTAACCGGATACGGCAACTTGCTAGGATTGTTCCTTAGGGTTGGTATATTGAGCTTTTGATGTGATATTAATTAGACAACAAAGTATACAACTTACGAAAAATTATGAATTGATTTAATGTGACATACTCAAATTTAGGGTTGATTTATAAATATCCTACGGGTTAACCGGATACGGCAACTTGCTAGGATTGTTCCTTAGGGTTGGTATATTGAGTTTTTGATGTGATATTAATTAGACAACAAAGTATACAACTTACAAAATATTAAGAATTGATTTAATGTGACATACTCAAATTTAGGGTTGATTTATAAATATCCTACGGGTTAACCGGATACGGCAACTTGCTAGGATTGTTCCTTAGGGTTGGTATATTGAGTTTTTGATGTGATATTAATTAGACAACAAAGTATACAACTTACAAAATATTAAGAATTGATTTAATGTGACATACTCAAATTTAGGGTTGATTTATAAATATCCTACGGGTTAACCGGATACGGCAACTTGCTAGGATTGTTCCTTAGGGTTGGTATATTGAGCTTTTGATGTGATATTAATTAGACAACAAAGTATACAACTTACGAAAAATTATGAATTTATTTAATGTGACATACTCAAATTTAGGGTTGATTTATAAATATCCTACGGGTTAACCGGATACGGCAACTTGCTAGGATTGTTCCTTAGGGTTGGTATATTGAGTTTTTGATGTGATATTAATTAGACAACAAAGTATACAACTTACAAAATATTAAGAATTGATTTAATGTGACATACTCAAATTTAGGGTTGTTTTATAAATATCCTACGGGTTAACCGGATACGGAAACTTACTAGGATTGTTCCTTAGGGTTGGTATATTGAGTTTTTGATGTGATATTAATTAGACAACAAAGTATACAACTTACAAAATATTAAGAATTGATTTAATGTGACATACTCAAATTTAGAGTTGATTTATAAATATCCTACGGGTTAACCGGATACGGCAACTTGCTAGGATTGTTCCTTAGGGTTGGTATATTGAGTTTTTGATGTGATATTAATTAGACAACAAAGTATACAACTTACAAAATATTAAGAATTGATTTAATGTGACATACTCAAATTTAGGGTTGATTTATAAATATCCTACGGGTTAACCGGATACGGCAACTTGCTAGGATTGTTCCTTATGGTTGGTATATTGAGTTTTTGATGTGATATTAATTAGACAACAAAGTATACAACTTACAAAATATTAAGAATTGATTTAATGTGACATACTCAAATTTAGGGTTGATTTATAAATATCCTACGGGTTAACCGGATACGGCAACTTGCTAGGATTGTTCCTTAGGGTTGGTATATTGAGTTTTTGATGTGATATTAATTAGACAACAAAGTATACAACTTACAAAATATTAAGAATTGATTTAATGTGACATACTCAAATTTAGGGTTGATTTATAAATATCCTACGGGTTAACCGGATACGGCAACTTGCTAGGATTGTTCCTTTGGGTTGGTATATTGAGTTTTTGATGTGATATTAATTAGACAACAAAGTATACAACTTACAAAAAAATATGAATTGATTTAATGTGACATACTCAAATTTAGGGTTGATTTATAAATATCCTACGGGTTAGCCGGATACGGCAACTTGCTAGGATTGTTCGTTAGGGTTGGTTTATTGAGTTTTTGATGTGATATTAATTAGACAACAAAGTATACAACTTACAAAAAATTAAGAATTGATTTAATGTGACATACTCAAATTTAGGGTTGATTTATAAATATCCTACGGGTTAGCCGGATACGGCAACTTGCTAGGGTTGTTCCTTAGGGTTGGTATATTGAGTTTTTGATGTGATATTAATTAGACAACAAAGTATACAACTTACGAAAAATTATGAATTGATTTAATGTGACATACTCAAATTTAGGGTTGATTTATAAATATCCTACGGGTTAGCCGGATACGGCAACTTGCTAGGATTGTTCCTTAGGGTTGGTATAGTGAGTATTTAATGTGATATGCATTAGACAATAAAGTATACAACTTACAAAATATTATGAAGTAATTTAATGTGACATACTCAAATTTAGGGTTGATTTATAAATATCCTACGGGTTAGCCGGATACGGCAACTTGCTAGGATTGTTCATTAGGGTTGGTATATTGAGTATTTAATGAGATATTCATTAGACAATAAAGTATACAACTTACAAAATATTATGAAGTAATTTAATGTGACATACTCAAATTTAGGGTTGATTTATAAATATCCTACGGGTTAGCCGGATACGGCAACTTGCTAGGATTGTTCCTTAGGGTTGGTATATTGAGTATTTCAAGAGATATTCATTAGACAATAAAGTATACAACTTACAAAAAATTATGAAGTAATTTAATGTGACATACTCAAATTTAGGGTTGATTTATAAATATCCCACAGGTTAGCCGGATACGGCAACTTACTAGGATTGTTCCTTAGGGTTGGTATATTGAGTTTTTAATGTGATATTAATTAGACAACAAAGTATACAACGTACAAAAAATTATGAATTGATTTAATGTGACATACTCAAATTTAGGGTTGATTTATAAATATCCAACGGGTTAGCCGGATACGGCAACTTGCTAGGATTGTTCCTTAGGGTTGGTATATTGAGTATTTAATGAGATATTCATTAGACAATAAAGTATACAACTTACAAAAAATTATGAATTAAATTAATGTGACATACTCAAATTTAGGGTTGATTTATAAATATCCTATGGGTTAGCCGGATACGGCAACTTGCTAGGATTGTTCCTTAGGGTTGGTTTACTGAGTATTTAATGTGATATTCATTAGACAATAAAGTATACACCTTACAAAACCAAAAATAATTAAAATAATTAAAAAGCAGGTTGGCACACCCTGGGTAGTAGGTAATAATACATTAATTTAATATTATTAGAGTAACATATGTACCGAAACCAAATAAAAATCTTGTCAACTAAATTTGTTTGTTCCAAGCTTTATTGCTTTTCCGGAAACAGCTTGCCCTGACCGGAAGTTCGATGACGTCACTAGCGTGTCTAGCGTCACTTTGTTATTCAGGCGTCGGTTGTTTTGACGTCGCGACGACTGGCGTCGTTGGCTTTCAAAAGGGGAGATGTGTCTTTGTTTGTTTCAGAGTTTCAATGACTACTAGATATACGGATTGCTATTGATTTTAAATAGGGGTATTAAGGATTAATCTATATAAAAAAATTGCATTGTGTTCTAAGTTTTATGAATAAATCAGTAAACAATATGCACTTCTATAAAACAAAAGATTTAAATTTTAAAAATATTGTAATTAAAGATGCACTGTTTAAAAAAATTAAAATCGTATCTTAAACTCTTAATTGGACTGATAATTGCCACCCAAAAGTGGGTGGAGATAAAAACAAGATTATTATACCATTCGATTCATCATACTTTCTTATATAAATGTACCAATTTATTGTTTTTTTTTATTTTATTAGTCAATTCTCCATACATAATTTAATAAAACAATATTTTTTTTTAAATTCGGGACAAAATTTTTGTATCATGCGATTAAATATGTATCAATATTATACCCTTAAATGGGTTAATATTCACCATTTAAAAGTTTATTATATTCAGCGGACTTTCTTACACAAATACACTAATGTTCAAATTTTTTACTGAATTGGTTAATTCTCTATAAATAAATTAGTAAAACAATATGTTCCTATATCTTAAATATTTGATGAATTGATTTAGAATTATTTTCATTCTATATTCGTAAAAATGATCATTATTTTCTGCGATCCCAGACTGGTCATCAACAAGTTTATTAAAAAAAAATATGAATTTATAATTTAATTTAGAACATTAATATATTTTACTGTATATGTATGTCACTGTACATATAAATAATAAATGGTATAAAAACTTTTTGAAACATTGTTTCGATGATATATGTGTATATTCCCAAAATGTCATATCATAATAGAATGACTAAATGATTAATGTTATTTTTAATAACCAAAATTTGTTTGTTCTCATTTCGCTGATCGATAAAATTAGCGACCATTTTTTTAATAAATTTCAACTTGGGTTCATTAAAAACTTGCTGACAAGATAAATAAAATTATCTATGTACTTTTTGTCCTAAGCAAACGAAAAAGGTGGAAAATAAATTCAATTTTCAATTGCTTACAAAGTAAGTTTCATTTTGAAAATTTGTGTGTTTATATAAGAAAATACGTAGAATCAAATGGTGTTATTGGCATATTGCATGTTTGTATCTCCACCCATATTTGGGTGGGAAATATCAAACCATTTAAGGGTTAAAGCAAACTGCCTAGTTTTGAAGGTGAATTAAAAAAAATCTGATGTGGCCAGCACATTACCTTCCGTCAGTTCTATGTATTTTGTACAAATTCCATACAGAAAGTTTCTTAGAATTGATTCTATATTTGCAGTTATATTATAACACAAACATACTTTGTCAATCTCACTTGACATTGACAGATGTCTAACAGAATTTTTTAAATTATATTTATTAGCTGTGTCCAATGTTATTGCATAGCTGGCTGCTTTATGAAATTTAATTTCTTTATAATTTTTTAACTCAATATTCATTGAATATGAAGTATAAAATGTAAACAAATCGCATAGAGAATAAAGTATTCTTTAATATTTATAATAACATTAAATGTGAAAAAATGATATTTAACAGCGTTTTTTCGAGAAACGAACTCTTCAAGTAAACCAATTATAACCAAAATCTAATCAGCTCTTCATATGGATGTAACGAAGAGGAATACGAAAGAATTATAATTTTTAGAATAGTAGTGTTGTAGTTATCGACGGAGATAAAAATCGTCATATACACACATACACACATACATAGAGACATCATCGTAAAAATAGTAAAATCGTATTCTAGAGACCCTAAAACGTGTTTATTGATTAAAAGCTCATCACCTAAAGGCTGGTTCATGTAAGCTGTAAACTTAAGACTTTACCTTAGCATTAGCATTATGACTTTGTATAGGTATTACTAGGAAGGTAACTAGGGAGGTTGCTCTATCAAATCACAGTCATCCTGTATATTTATTTATTTGTAATTGTAATGATTTATATAGTTGTTAATTAAATTATGCTTAATTAATTTCTAGTAAAGCTATCTGTACAATTGATCTATATATTGAATCTAATTGATTTTAATTCAATACACAATTAATTGGTACGCTATCTCCGATCTAATTGTTACTTTAAATTAATTTATGTAATAAGAACATTTATTAACTTAAAAGTACGAACAAACTAATTCAATATTTGATTAGTCAAGTTATTAAATGTACGATTAATTATAGTTCTCTCATATTGTACATAGAATAAATAAATTTATTAATTCATATGCAAAATTACTAAATATTCATATTGGTTTTTGTTGCCTTAATCCTAAATAATAAATATTGTAATGCTTACCTAACATTTTCGTGTTTTTGGATATAAATTTTATGAAATTGTCCTTCCACTGGTGAAATTATATCATTCTTCATTTCCATGGCAACATGTTGTGGCAGAACTGACAATAAAAGGCGTTCCTGTAACAATAAAATATATATTTATAATTATGAATCGATACCAATATAAAATGATATCAAAAGTACACCATTCAAATTTCAACCCGTTATCTCAAACCGTTCAAGACTTTATTTTTGGGTAAAAAACACCAATTTTTCCCAAAAATGAGCAATGAGCGAGTGTTTATTTATAGCGATGACGCAATCGCGCTAGCAGCCGGGGTACGTAAACAAACTAATCGCGACGTGTTTAATTACTTGCGGTCGCCTGAACCTGTTGTGTTCATTGTTATTATGCGGTCGAACATTCTAGAGCTTTTCTAGAAGATAATGGCAGCTGTATAAAAGAGACGCAGCTATGCTCGGGAGTTATTTAGTTACATACAGAGTCATATATACATTCACATAGAGTGTTAGAGAGTAAAGTGGTAGCGAGAAGCACAGCAGTATCGTAGTGAGCGTATGCAGTTGGTGTCGAATAAGTACTCGGGAAGTTACTGGTATATTGGGATAGCTGTGGATGTGAATACTTGGTAGTGTTGACGAGTATTGGAAAGCTATAGTGTACAAGGACAGTAACGGCGAGTCGGGAAGTTACTGGTATACCGAGATAGCTGTGAAAGAGAATACTCGGTAGTCTTGAAGAGTATTGGGAAGCTAGGTATACGGGGACAGTAACGGCAAGTTGAAGTGAATACTCGGCAGTAGTGGTGAAGATGTGTGGCATACGGACAGTTGGTGATACTGAGGCTGTGGAAGGAGAAAGTTAGTTATATAAATAAACAGACAGTGAGGTGAATGGTGTGACTTCTGTCCGAGCAGTTGATTATATACAGACGCTGTTGAGTCAGTTGAGTATATAGACGTTGTGGAAGTCGGTAGGCGGACAGTTGAACGTGATTTAAATAAATAGTAACACAGATAGTGGAAATAAATAATTAGTAATATCGTGGAAATAAATAGTAGAGTTAATTGGTTAAATAAATAAATAGTTTTAGTGGTATCTAGTTAAGTTTTAGTTATAGTAATAAGCCTTTATTTTAATTAATAATAATTATCTAATATTTACATTTCACCCAAATAAATAAAAACGGTACACTATTAATAAAACAACCTATTTTTCTGATGTCGTGTCCTTTACCCTGTAAACTTAAACTTGTCCGATATATCAAGGACAATACAAATGAAATTTGTTTAAAATGCATGGCATGTTTTATTTATTTTATAGTTAAAAGCTATTCAATTAATTCTAAACACAAAGATATTGATGAAAGCTTATGTGTATAAACATTTATATGCAGAGGAATTTGCTTAGTGTACTGTGTATTATCTTAAAGATTTTTTATTTATATTTTTATTCTTAGAAAACACATGTATAGATAGAGATAATTATATAAATAAAGGCATTCATAAACTCGCTACAGAGGCATTTAAATTTGAAAGGGTCTAAGTGCCGTTTTTATTGTTTAAATTCAACACATAATTTTTGCATGTTACAGTAATGATTAGTTAGAAAAATTGACTGTCGGCTCCAGCAATGGAGTATAGGTGCATGTGTATGATAAATATCCATTCAATGCATTTCTTCATTTCAACCGAGAGGCACAAATAATGGTTGCACAGTTCATTTCACAAATGTATGTAACTGACAGATAAATGTCCCTGTCAAAAAACTAATTATTTCAAATTAACAATAGTAACGTTTTAAAAAGAAAATAGTTAATAGAACCATAGTTATATGGAATGGATCCAACGACCATTTACACTGAATGATCTATATTACAATTTCCAGCATAACTAAATATGTATGTATGTATATTTAAATTAATAAAAACTAAATAGCGGGAGGTATTGTGTTGGCCACATCAGATTTTTGGGTATGAGAATGGTGTGATTTAAAAAAGGGTCGAAATTTTTAAAAAATTAAAAATTCTGAAAATTTGTATTTAAGTAGTTTGAAGGGTGTAGATTTAAGATTTTAAAACCACAGGTCGATATCTCTTTTCGTGTCCGAGATATTCGTCCTCAAAAGTTTGTTCAAAAATGCCCATTTTTGGGTCATATCTCAAAAATGGTCAAATATACACCGCTGGCGATATCACCATTAGATTCTACGAACAAAATTACATAAGCATACCAATTTTCAAAATTATTACAATCTCCAGAAGGAAAAGTCTGAAAATGGCCAAAAATCGCAAAAAATCTAAGGTAATTGGTATACTTATGTTTTTTGGTACGAGGAATTTACTGGTGAGGTCGCTGAAGGTGTACCGCACACCCATTTTTGGGTATAAGGATGGTGTGGTTTAAAAAAGGATCAAAATTTTTAAAAAATTAAAAATTCTGAAAATTTGTATTTAATTAGTTTGAAGGGTGTAGATTTAAGATTTTAAAACCACAGGTCGATATCTCTTTTCGAGTCCGAGATATTCATCCTCAAAACTTTGCTCAAAAATGCCCATTTTTGGGTCATATCTCAAAAATGGTCAATTATACACCGCTGACGATATCACCATTAGATTCTACGAGCAAAATTATATAAGCATACCAATTTTTATAATTTTTGAACAACTATTACAATCTCCAGAAGGAAAAGTCTGAAAATGCCCAAAAATCGCAAAAAATCTAAGGTGTACCCCTTGCGATTTTTTCAGTTTTTGACAATTTTAAGGAATGTTTAATAATTAATGTATGCGTTGGAATATTTTCATGAAAATTGGTATACTTATGTTATTTGGTACGAGGAATTTACTGGTGAGGTCGTTGAAGGTGTACCGCACACCCATTTTTGGGTATGAGGATGGTGTGGTTTAAAAAAGGGTGGAAATTTTTAAAAAATTAAAAATTTTGAAAATTTGTGTTTAAGTAGTTTGAAGAGTGTAGATTTAAGATTTAGAACCACAGGTCGATATCTCTTTTCGTGTCCGAGATATTTGCCCTCAATACTGTTGGATTCGACAGTCTATTTATTTGACTATATATATATTTGTGTATTTTTCAACAATAAAATAATCTTAAGAAAATGTATATTGTATAATTATTGAAGTCGTATATTGTAAAAATTTTCAGTGACTTCTTTAATTTAAAATAAAGAAACCTTTTATCAAATTACAATTCACACCGTCGCTATATTACGTGTATTTTTATTCTCTGGCTTCGCGTGAAATAAAACAGATACAACTAAACTTCGAGGAACGAAATCGATACATTGGATAAAGACTTTTATAAACAGAATAATAGGTTACTAAAAATACAAGTATATACTGATCCTCTGTTCAGCAAAATCTGCAAATACTAGAAAATATTTTTATTATATTTGGCTTACCAGCTTTTCATTTTCATCCTCCATTTCCAGACGGGCAGCTATGCAATTTCTCGTATCCAAAAAGGCTTTCCTTTGAGCGTGTTCCATGAGATTGTGCATGAATATTCCAACTATGTTTACGCATAGAAACACCACGAGGTTTGCTGTAATCTGCAACAAGCGGAGAAGAAATTTTGAGTGGCTACAATTTTTTTTGAGTGGCTACAATTTTTTTTGAGTGGCTACAAAATTTTGAGTGGCAAAAATTTGAGTGGCAGTATATATTTTTGGATGGCATGTCTTTGTAATTCTTTGAATCAGTACATAAAATATTTGGGAAGTTGTTTATATACGAAAGTTCATAGAATTTAATGGTATATTTATCCATTTTTGGTGGCAAATCAAATATACAAGGCGTTATGTAAATAATGTGCCATACGTTCCCATTTAATGAACAAGGTTGCAAAGTAGCGAAATCTGTAATAATTTCTTTTCTAATGTGCTTATTGCGGTTGTAAATAACAATTTATTTGAATAAAAAATTATTTAAAAATCATAGTAGTTTGAGTGAAAACAACAACAAGTCAGGGGCGGAACATGGATAAGAGACTGTTTTGGCACATTTCTTTGTAAACTAAATGCATGTCGGGGTATTGTTGATAAATGAAAGCAACAGGCAATTCTAATTATTTAAGTACTACGTTGCACTTATAGTAAATTAACGTGATTTATGACAACCAGCAAATATTGTTTTTTTTTATTTTTAACTCCCGCTACCCTTGGTAAGGGAGGTATAGGGATCGTGTTAAAAATCGCATATCGAGAATTTGGTAAATGACCACATTTTAAGGTCCCTAGAATCCAATTTAAACATTTTCACGATGATGTCTGTGTGTATGCATGTGTGTGTGGATCCTTTACTCTAACTAAAATACTATCTTTTTTCTGTAATGGAACGAGCCCATTAGATTTTGGTGTAAATCGGATAACCGGAAATGGCTCTTTACTTGAAGCTCAAAATAGTTTTTCTTCGATAAATATCTTTAAATGTTATTTTTTTGAGATTAATGTTATTATAAAAATTAAAGATTATTAAATTTTCTACAGATTTGCATTAATACTTTTTCTTTATATTTTATTTTTGGGTGTGGTTTAAAAAAAGAGTGAAATTTTAAAAAAAATAAATTCTGAAAATTTGTATTTAAGTAGTTTGAAGGGTGTAGATTTAAGATTTTAAAACCACAGGTTGATATCTCTTTTCGTGTCCGAGATATTCGTCCTCAAAACTTTGCTCAAAAATGCCCAATTTTGGGTCATATCCCAAAAATGGTCAATTATACACCGCTGGCGATATCACCATTAGATTCTACGAGCAAAATTACATAAGCATACCAATTTTCATAATTTTTGAACAACTATTACAATCTCCAGAAGGAAAAGTCTGAAAATGGCCTAAAATCGCAAAAAATCTAAGGTGTACCCCTCGTGATTTTTTCAGTTTTTGACGATTTTAAAGAATGTTTAATAATAAATGTATCCGTTGGAATATTTTGATGAAAATTGGTATACTTATGGTTTTTGGTACGAGGAATTTACTGGTGAGATCGCTGAAGGCGTACCGCACACCTATTTTTGGGTATGAGGGTGGTGTTGTTTAAAAAAGGGTCGAATTTTTACAAAAATTAATAATTCTGAAAATTTGTATTTCATTAGATTGAAGGGTGTAGATTTAAGACTTTAAAACCGCAGGTCGATATCTCTTTTCTTTTTCGAGATATTCGATATTTTTTACGAGTACACATTTTCTCTCGGTTATTATTGCAGATACACATATTGATTATTGAATTGTGTGAAAATTGTAATTATGGAACATCCGGTATAACCATCAACACTCTTTATGTTCATTACATTATTTATAATTTAATTACAAAATTTTATACAAGTAAATGTAAATATTTAATATTTTACTGCAAAGTTCCTAAGCGAGTGTATTAACCATTATATATACGTTCTATATACTTACACAAAAGTGTACACGATACACGAAACATGTAAATGCACTTCAACAACAAGAACTCATAAATAATAACTAAATAAGTAAGTATCTATATTTAAATTAATAAAAATTAAATAGCGGGAGGTTTGGTGTTGGCCACATCAGATTTTTAGATTTTAATTTATTGAGAAGTAATTAGTCGACTTTACAGTCCCACAACCTGACAGATTGTACCCTGTAAACATAATAGCTATTTGTGTATTAAGAGCGCAAAATGGGACATTGTTGATTGAGAGGTTGTTGCCGCGCGACGCAGGAGCGAGGCATTCTCTCGAAATCGACAATGTCCATTTGCGTTCGAAACACACACAAGATTTTTTCTACAGTCGCCACAATGGGGTCCTCCACCATAACAAAAATTTATGTTTTATTTATTTTTACTTATCGGTATTTTCCATTCTTCTTGAGCTATTGCTTCAATCTAATCTAAGCATTTTATACTTTCGTTTTTGTAAATGAATGCCCTATTTTATTTTCACAGCAGTGCGGCATTTTGTTTAGTTATGTAAGTGGGTAATGTGTAACTACAGTGTCATTAATTCCTGACTAAACGTTTCCATTAAGAATGTAGCCAAGAAACATTTCTCAACATTGTATAGTTAGAAATTTGAGGAGCGAGCGTTTTTTCTACTTTGTCGCTCTAGAGCGGCAAGGTTACATTTTGCGTTGACAAAAGAGAGTGCAAATGCCTACTTTGTATATGGACTGTAGAAAAATACATTTTTTTTAAGTCAAGCTGATATATTTGCAGACATACACAAGATGGGTGTCTATCAAAATAAAGACATTATTACAACTACTTTAAAACATGATTAATCTTTTTTCGATTAATTAAAACTGACAGTATATAATTACTATGTCTAACACAAAAAGAGCATCGTTTGACAAATGACTGATGTGTTTATTAACAGTTGCCAATCGCCTGCAGGATTCTCAGCAGGAAAAAATAGTTGAATGTCGTTCGCTCAACCAGAAAATTCTGCTAAATAGCGTTCAGTAAATAGAGTACTTTGATAAAAAATAGAATTCATGGCCCATACTTCATAGAAAGATATATTTATTTGACATTTAA
>OY720465.1:3182500-3187500 GCA_963082715.1 Harpalus rubripes
CAACATTTTCATATTTAATTTCTATCGTTACAAAGCATGTAAAGGTAATTATGTTTATTGATTTAGATGCAGAATTGTATGTCCTAAAACTTTTATTTGACACATTTTTGCTTAAAATATTTAGGCGAGCAGGAAATTGCAAAAAACTGATTTCCCATGTAAATCTCCTATGTACATCTTTAAGACAGACATACGGTATATGGAATTCATATGAGTGACGAGCTGCTATAACAAAAACCCCTTTATTGTCGAAGTATTTCAATTATATCGTTTTATTTTTTATTAATATTCATTATTAAGAATATACTTTCAATATTTTTTCCTAATTTCTCTTAAATCAATTGCGCTGTAGTCCCCTATTGCAAAAAAGCACATTAGAAAAAAAAATTATTGCAGATTACAATACACTGCAATTTTGTTTATTGTGGAAACACCCTGTATTTATTCCTTTATAATTGCCACTAAAAATTATACACTGCATTCCAAATTTTATGAAAGTAAACTAAAAATATTTATTTGTATTTTGAAAGGTTACCATATTTTTGGTACTGGCATAAATTGGTATACTTTAATTATGGTAGTAAACTACTTCTATCATTATTTTAGTAATAGCATATTATAAGGTTGGTATGCCTCAATTATGGTACAAAGTAGGTTTACACAAACAAAATCCTCAAATTATGGTACAACTAAATAGTTACTACTAATACCATTATAAGATTGTTATGACTAAATTATGGTAGAGAAGCATCAAATAGTTTACCCAAAACAGCTTCATAATTTATGGTACATTACATAAACAATGCTTACCTGTTGCCACGTTAGATGCAGAAACTCCTTGCTAACAACTGCCGAAACTATCAAATGAACCACAGGTAACGAAAACCCAAAAACCGCTGCCACCCAAGTTTTGAGTGGCATCATAGCATATGCCAGAAAAACCACAAAAACAATTTGCCACGCCCCTTCGACAATCACCCGTCTTGTCTCCACTCTGAGTGGTCCATTCGCCGATTCGTCAGCCAATGGTAGAGCCAAGCCACAAAAAGTGGCACAGAAGAACAAAATGGCGTAACAAACCCACAATAAATATGCATCTTGCATTAGTTTTGTATTCAAAAAGGCTAGTAATAAGGCGAATAAAAGACAATGGACAGCATGATAGACATTTTGGGCTGTTGGTGCTTGGGCGTAAGCAAAACTTAAGTTTGCCAAAAGGGCCGTAAGGAGCACAAACAGCCCAACAACACTTGCGACTGAACTATGTTGTAATTTGAAGATGTAACGTTGGTACAGTGATTCTAATTCATCGTTTTCGAATCGGTGGCGATTTAAAAGTCTGCTTAGAGCCAATTTGCGATGACTGTTCATCGCCTTGACGCTGTGGTCCATGATGCAACAGTTTGGCAACTGCTGGAGATGGGGTGATCATCTAGGGAACGGTTTGCGACGTTTGGCCATCACTGGAATAGAAAAAAAGTTTATTAATTTATGGATTTTATATTAATTCAATAATTATTTTGAAAATTGGTATACTTATATAAGAAAATGTGGAGAATCGAATGGTGCTATTAGGAAGTTTGTATATCTACCCATTTTTGGGTGGAAATGTCTACCCATTTAAGGGTTAAAAGTACGACTTTGATTTTATCAAAAATAGATTCCCTGGACCAAAATACATATGTATATTAATTTTCGCAAACCCGAGACTAAAGAGCGATTCTAATCACTCATTTCAGTTACTAAAGTTCAAATTCAGTTCCAGAGGGACTAAATATGAAAAAAATCCCTGGGGGACTAAAATAAAAATAAACAAGATGTTTCCATATCATATAGTTACTATGATTTATTTATTCGTATCTGCACTACATTTTGAGCAGGCGTTGAGTTTAAATTTGAACAACATTTTTGACATTTGTATTGTCAAATTGTAAGATTAATTTCTTTTACACTAATATGGTTCCATTTGATACGGAAGTACGAAAAATAGCGTATATACCACAGGACTAAAGTGCATTCAATCCCTCACCTTCGGCTCGGGAAATAAACTTCATTCACAAGATCGAATATGCACTTTAGTCCCTGAGTATATAATATACTATTTTGTTAATATTTTTTGCCATATACATTTTTACCTCCCGCTACCCTTGGTAAGGGAGGTATAGGGATCGTGCTAAAAATCGCATATCGAGATTTTGGTAAATGTCCACGTTTTAAGGTCCCTAGAACCCAATTTTAACATTTTCACGATGATGTCTGCGTGTATGTGTGTGCGTATGTGTGTGCGTGTATGTGTGAGCGTTTGCGTGTGCGTGCGTGCGTACGTGTGCGTGCGTACGTGCGTGTGCGTGTGTGTGTGTGTGTGTGTGTGTGTGTGTGTGTGGTTCCTGTTTACGCTCTAACTCAAATACTATCATTCAGAAAAATTTTAAACCTTGTATTTCTACCTTATTCTAATATGGAAAGAAGCCATTAGATTTTGGTGTAAATCAGATAACCGGAAATAGATCAATATAGTTTTTCTCCAAAATATACATTTAAATGTTATTTTTTCGAGATTATTGTTATATAAAAATTAAAGATTATTAAATTTTCTACAGATTTGCATTAATAGTTTTTCTATATATTTTATGGATAAATTTATAATATCTGTAATTTAAATCCCGGAGGCTACGCTTTAAACAAACACAACTCTTTGGTTACATACGTTAGACAAATATATGCAACTGACAGATAAATGTCATTGTCAAAGAATTAATAATTTCAAATTAATAATAGTAACGTTTTAAAAAATTAGGTTAAAATTTTTAAAACAACTTCACTTATATACGAATTTACGAGGAATCTAATAGTATTATTGACAAGTTTGTATGTCCACCCATTCTAGGGTGGTAGATATCTACCCATTTAAGGGTTGAAAATACAACTTTAATTTTATCAAAAATAGATTTTTTGAGTCCAAATACATGTGTGTAATTATTTTCATAAATATTTTTTAACGAATACATTTTTATCTACAATATTTATAATTTCATATTCTTCCGAAATTTGCAAATAAATATTGTTTTACTAATTTATTCATGGAACTTAGATGAGTTAAGCAATAATTACTAAAATTTGAATACTTATACAAGAAAGTCCGTAGAATTGAATGGTGTATTTGTCAAGTTTGTACCTCCACCCATTTTTGGGTAGCAAATATCTACCCATTTAAGGGTTAAAAATACAACCTTAATTTTATCAAAAATGGATTCCTTGGGTAAAAATACATATGTGTACCAATTTTTATCAAAATATTCCTATAGCTGCATTTTTAAATAAGTATTTTCTAAAATATCAGAAATCGCAATTTATCTACTGCGCATTATCAATGTTATTGATTTTTCGATCGTAGGTCGTCAAATTGATCCCATACCATACCCGTCGATACAATTTTTTTGCTATGGGAATATTGTTTATATGAGTATTTAAATACGTATTAAAATCGAGCCCCTTACAGAAGGGGCCACCACTGGAAAAACTGCTGTCTTAAAAAATTAAACTTTGTATATGTATTTAAATTTCTGTTATTGTTTATTGTAAATCGACAATTTGAATGATGCATTCTTTAAGTAAATATTATTTTACTAATTAATTCATAGAATTTAAACCAGTAAAGTAAATGTTTTTAAAATTGAGATATTTATATAAGAAAGTACGTAGAATCCAATGGTGCTATCGACAAATTTGTACTTCTCAGGGCCGGATTATCCATAAGGCTATACAGGCAGTTGCCTAAGGGCGCGGCCGACTTGGGGGGCGCCGGCGACGAATAAAAACAACAAATTTTTCATTATTGAAAATTATCAAATATATATATATATATATATATATATATATATATATATATATATATATATATATATATATATTAAAAAATTGTCATTTAATCTTTTCTGTCTAGTAGATTCGAATCGAATATGTGATTTGGCCTTTGTTTTAGGAAAGTGTTGAAATCGGGAGCCGATATTTTGTTGTAAATAGACAAATAGACTGAAGCTAAAAATTTGACAACTATGCCGTAAAATCTTATTGGTTTTCGATAATATAGACCATATTACTTTCTCAATACGTATATGCAGAATGCACCAATCATATGCTTAAGAGTGCAACATTTAATGTTTTTTTTTGTTTATTTGTGCTAGGTATATATTGCTTTTTACCTCCCGCTACCCTTGGTAAGGGAGGTATAGGGATCGTGCTAAAAATCGCATATCGAGATTTTGGTAAATTACCAAATTTTAAGGTCCCTAGAATCCAATTTTCACGATGTGTGTGTGTATGTGTGTGTATGTGTGTGTGTGTGTGTGTGTGTGTGTGTGTGTGTGTGCGTGTGTGCGTGTGTGCGTGTGTGTGTGGATCCTCCAATCTAACTCAAATACTATCATTAAAAAAAAATTGAAACCTTGTATTTCTACCTTATTCTAATATAAGAAAAAGCCATTAGATTTTGGTGTAAATCAGATAACCGGAAATGACACTTTACTTGAAGCTCAAAATAGATCTTCGAAAAATACCTTCAAATGTTATTTATTCGAGATTTGTGTTATTATAAAAATTAAAGATTAGTAAATTTTCTACAGATTTGCATAAATACTTTTTCTATATATTTTATGGATAAATTTATAAAATTATCTATAATTCTATAAAACCCGGAGCCTACGCTTTAAACAAGCACAACTTCTTGGTTACACAGTTTATATCAAAAATGTATGTAATTGACAGATAAATGTTACTGTCAAAGAATTAATCATATCAAATTAATAATAGTAACGTTTTAAAAAGAAAATAGTAAATAGAACCATAGTTATATGGAATGGATCTTAATACAGTTTCCAGCATAACTAAATATGTATGTATATTTAAATTAATAAAAATTAAATAGCGGGAGGTATTGTGTACGCCACATCAGATTTTTATATTATATTGTAGTATATTATATAAAAAATTTAATAGCATTT